>JAQIWX010000423.1:0-17226 GCA_034696785.1 Lepidocyrtus cyaneus | reverse complement strand
TATTATTATTATTATTATTATTATTATTATTATTGGACTGTGTTTCGTTTCGTTAAAAACTTTTTTTCTTTACCTAATTATTTTCTTCTGCAATTACTTTATTCGAATTTATTTATTTTAAGTAGCCTAAGTATTGCTTGAAAATTTCTAGATAGTTTTTTTAGCTAAAAAAAAAAAACAAATTGCACCTTTATTGTTTGTTCGTTCGGAAAAGCACCCGTAAGTACAAATAGGTAATTTGATTTTTATTCAGGACTGCTTTAATTTTTTAATTTAGTTTAAAATTTTTCTTCTTCCGCTTTCCCTTCCTTTCTCCGGATATAAAAAGATAGAACAGCTAGAAAAATTGAAGTCAAGGCAAATATATGTATTGAATAGGAAACAATTTCGCTTTTGTTTTGTCACGTTGGAACGAGTATTTGGTTAACAATGATGATAATTACTAATAATTAGCTATGTGTAGCAGCATTAGATTCATCCCAGAACTTTTCTCCGTTTCGGATCCTGTTTTTTTTTAATATTTATCTCCCTATTAAGGACACAAGTCAATCAACTATAAAAAATGAGTTGTTATTTTTTAAAATTTGATCTGCTTTCTCCCTTGAAGCTTGTTTGCTTAGCTGGACGAATATTTATAACAGAAAGTTTTCTTTGAAAAAAAAAATAATAATAATTATCCTGTTTAACAATCTCTGTAATACTGCCGGAGTCTATTAACTCAACAGCAATTTTAATTTACTTCAGTACTTAAAAGTGAAATTTTTGGAAGAGTTTCTCTTTTTCTTTTTAGATTATTATTCCTCTAATTTAAATCTAATTTGCTTGCTTGTCCTTCCTCTTCTATAAATAATATCAACAATACACAAGATTTCTTTTTTTTTTGGAACAGTCTCTCGTTGTGATTATATAACATAGATTAGATAACAGTTAATTTTACCGTTCTTCAACGGTTTATACGTAAATGATTTTGTTTATTTGGATGGACGAAAATCCCTTCAACATTTCCTTTTTACGGGAACAGAGAACTCAATTAAAAAATTAACTTAACATCATCGCCTTTTTCTGTTGTTTTTTAATATTTTTTTTTGGACAATTTACTGATAATGAATCAGGTAATTAAAAGATTTTTTTCTTCTTCTTCTTCTGGAATACGTATAAAATTATTTAAATTTTTTCTTGTTTTGCTCAGTTCAGAATCTCTTGTTTGAAGAGTATCATAAATATATTATGTATGTCGTTGTATGGTAGTAGCACCTTTCAGGGATTTTTTTTGAGAAAAAAAGCCAAAACAAATCGATTGATTGAGAACGAAAATGGGGATTGTTCAGTTTGAATTTCTTTCCTTTTTAATAAACCGGGTTGGACGTTTTTGACAATTGTTTTTTTTCCTTTCTGCTAAAAAAAAATTGAATTTTCAGTACAGATTTTTTTAATAATTTTGTTTCCCACACCGCTACATAAAATTACGGATGTTGATGATGATGATTAAATAAAGCTAAGGTGAATGGAGAGAGAGAAAGTTGTGATGAGTAAGTGGAGTCTTGTTTTAGGATGAAGTTGGTCGACGGGGGTTGAGGATTGGGAACAAGTTTGTTTTTGTCTTTTCCGAAGGACTACTCCCTGAAATGGAGAAAGTTTTGGGTAAAAGCCTTTCAAGTTGTGACTGGCGCTGGATCCTGATCCTGATTATGCTTAGATTCCTTTGGGTAATGAGATGAGAATGAGCGAGGGGCGTCTCAACAGCGGTTGATTGTCGCCCACTCAAATAAAAGGTGAGAATGGAAAGCTGAGGTGATATTGTGTTGTTTTTGCTGAAGGTGATGATGATGATGATGATGATGGTGACGGCTGAGTTGGAAGAAGTAGGACGGCGGTGATAGAGTAAACTGATTGGACGACACGAGGAGGAAACTGTGAGTAAGGTTGGGTTGGGGATGACAATGATGATGAGTTCTTTTTGAGGTTGAGGAGGGATCCGGTGGTTTTTGAGTGATTGAAGGTTTGTTGGCCAAGTATTGACACAGACAGGGAGGAGGTAGGTGACTTGGTGGTTGACTTGACAGGAGCTGTTGTTCCTTCACTCCAACTTCCATTGATTGAAGGAGGAGAGGAGAGGGAAGTAACCGTCCATTCACGTCTTCAGAGGATGATGAGTGGGTGGGTGGCTTCAAGATTTGGAAAAGCCGGTGTCTTCTTCGCATAAGTTTTGCATGAATATGTTTGTATTTTAATTTAGACTACGACTTGGAAGCTTCCGCCTGGAATATAAAATCAGCCGCCTCTGGAATCAAAGGTATTTTTTGGAGGAGGAGGAGGAGGAAAGGGAAGGAATTTTGATAAGATGAGATGAGTAGGGAACAAGGTGTCCGCTTAAATAGCAAAAATTCCCTTTAAATGAGCAGTTGCAGCACCGCCCGGAAACCAGGCAGGTCTGTTGATTGTTTCCCCAAAGTGGCCTCCTTTTTTTATTATGGAAGGAAGCTAATTAACTTTGGATAGGGAACTCGACCAATTTCCGATAGAAAAAAAAAGAACTTTTCACTTGTCAAGGTTGGAACACTTGATAAGTTTTTAAATCTCGCCTTGTTGTCTCCACGTTGACATGGACAGGGATTTTTAGCAACACTTAACCAAGCAGCTATAATGCATAGTCTTGTTCAAGTAATGATCTTAATCCGAGTCAGGAAGTTCAACACAACTTCCGGGTGAAGGTGTGAAACCCACCAACATTTTTGTTTGTTTATAACAACACCTTTTGCAATTAGTTTGCAAATAGCACATGTTTCATTCCATTATTCCATAAATACCAATTTATTTGATTTTTAATTTTCGATTTTTAAGCACAAAAGCGGAAGCACCGCATAGCACTCCAGTACCAAAACTCCACACAATTTGTTCACAACAAACAACTTGGACGAGCTTAGCCAAAAGGAACTCAATCAAACCGTTTTCATTTCAACGGCAGCGCCTTAAATTGTTTTTTTTTATTTTTGGCAGCAGCGGTGTACACAATATTATCGATTTATAAAGCAGCAGACTAGTCACAAGTCACACGGACGTATTGCTTTAACAACAATAAAAATTATATAATTTTTCCCAACTGGCTCACTTTTCTTTTTTTACAACAACAACGAAAGAAAAAATGTGTAGTAAAGCACGGGATTGGTCAGTTTACTTAACAAGTCAAAATACTTTTTTCAGAGTCCAAATTTAGATCAAGTCAGTTGTTTTTTGTCTTTCCAGAATTTTCAGAAGAGTTTGGCTTTTTAGCATGTACTTATGTGAGAGAGGAGCGTGTGATGAAGCAAGAAGAACTACTCAAGAAGTTTCTTTTCTTTTTATTCAAGATGGCCACTACGCTAAATTTGAGTATCATTTAGGTGGAGATGGAGAGATTAATTAATCATTTTTTAAATTTTAATTAAAAGGAACGTGAAGGCAGGTTTATGTCATATGATGTGGTTTTTTTTATTTAAAAAAATTATTAATATTATTATTATTATTATTTTTCGCGTGTGATGTGATGATGCTGATTATGATGTGGTGCTGATTTGAAGACAATGATGAAGCAAAGTTTTTTTTTTTAAATTAACTTGGCAATTTCCTAATTTCTTTTCTTCGCCTCACTCACTCAAAAACGAAATTGAGAAAGAGGAACATAAATGGATACAATTTAATGGAACGAATTGTTGACAATGACGGTGTAGAGCAGGTAACTGAGTGTAAAAAACCTCCTTCCGGTTTGTTTTTTATTTTTGGACACAAGCACTGAATTAAACTCACTAAAA
Organism: Lepidocyrtus cyaneus; assembly: GCA_034696785.1. Taxonomy (NCBI): domain Eukaryota; kingdom Metazoa; phylum Arthropoda; class Collembola; order Entomobryomorpha; family Entomobryidae; genus Lepidocyrtus; species Lepidocyrtus cyaneus. The sequence goes on along the minus strand of JAQIWX010000423.1, from coordinate 13,438 downwards.
TAGACAGAGATAGAGTTATAACCGTGTACGTTGTTTTTTTTGCAGAAAGTGGCGCTGATAGTGAATTTTTTTTTAAAATTGTATTTTATGTGTATTAAATTCTTTTTTTCTTCTTCTATTTCTAGACACTAGAGAGAGCAGGCAAAAAGGTGATGATTTTTTGTTGTTGTGATTATTCGTGATTGATTATGATTTTTGAGAGAGAAAAAGAAGAGCAGTAGCAGTAGAGAAGCGGAATAGAGAAACTGTTTTTTAGAATTAGCTTTAATTGCGATGCGTTTTTTATAGCTTGCTACTCACTGCTTTTTATGTAGTAAATTAGCTTAGTTTTTAGTTTTTTTTCTATCCTTCCTGAAGTCTGAGAACACAACTTGTCTTTATAGAGGAGGGGCCTCTTTGAAAAAGGAGAACAAGAAGAAAATGTTTTGACTGCAATTTTCCTTTTGCGTGTTTTTTCATGCTTGATTGAGCAGAAATATTTTTGAAGAAGAAATGAAGAAATGAGTGTTTTTTTTTAAAAAACGGTTTGTCGTTTTGGAATATGTATGGATTATTGCTAAGATTTTAAGGAAGTTGGCGTGGTTGGGAGGCAACAAAATCTTATTTTTTTTTAAAATGTTCTTCCCATTACTTTCCCCTTTTGAGAAATGAAGGGTAACTAACGGAGGGAGAGAGAAAGTAGCGTAAAGTTAAAAAAGAAAAGAAAACAGGAGATTTTTTTTTTTAATTTTTCGAGGAAACGGACGGAATCAGAGGCTGGATACTTTTTTGAAAAAAAAAGTGTTTTTCTCTTTGTTTGTTTGTTTTTGAAGAAACAATCAAGTTATTTGTATCGAGTGGCTTGTGCAAAAATCAACTGCAGAGGATTGGGCTTGGAGCAGAGCTTTGGTGGTGGTGATGGTGGTGACAATGTTGTAGTTCCTTTGCACAAGAAGCACTGGGCTCCGGCGGTTGAAATGAAAGTCGGGTTGTTGTTAGTGATGAGGATGATGATGAAAGGTTAGGATTTGGTCGGAGACTTTGATCACTCCACAAATATTCTGAGGAGGAGGAGGACGACGTTTTTCTCAGATCCTCTCCCCTTTCCCCCTCTACTGAAGTGTCTTTAAAGTTCGAAGAGAAAGCTGATGATGATGATGATGATGAGGAGGAGGAGGAGAAACTTTTTGGCTTTGGAGGGAGTAAGGCGATGGCTCTTCTGGAATGAAAAATGAGAAGGAGGACTACCGCACCAATATTGAATGCCGATGATGATGATGAGGACAGTTGAGTATTATTATCATGCCAGAGCGTCCGCCTCGTCCTTACAACTAGTTGCGTTGTTGCTATTATCACGGGGAGTGACCTGAAGGCTGACGATGATAAGCTGACTGGCGACACCGGAGCCGTTGGATGATCATGAGCTGGGCAACAGCATTCCTGTCCCTCTGTCTCCTCCTGATCCGGTCGCGTTCGCCTAGGCCCAGTGGAAAATCCATTCATTTTTTCATGCCCTCCCGAACACAAAAATTCTTGTCAAGTCATGTTCGTTCGCTTCTGGCCAAAAAAAAATGTAATAATCTTTTGTCCCGCACTTTGTCAAGCCCGATTTGCGAGGAGGGAATTCCCCGGAAGCAGCCGTTTTAGCGACAACATGCAACAAGAAGCAAAGTCACTCCACATCAACAACAACAACAACAATACAACTTTTTTCTTTAAAACGCTCAATTATTTCCCTCCATGAAAATCCAAGAGTGCTCCATTAGAGCCGGGGGGAAAATCAATAAACTACTCCCTCCCGAGAGAGTTTTTCTCTCCCAATTGTTAGCCTTCCGCTTTCTCTCCCAGGTAATAAGTATTATTATGTTGGTTCGTGAGTAATGTCAACACTAACAAATTTAATATAATATAGTATACAGCGGCCAGCACAACTCTGCCGCTGCGACCCACCCACAACAACAACAAATCACGGCCCTAAATATTTTATTTTTTTATTTTTATGTGTAGCCATCCAATCCATACATTTGTGTACAATTCCAAACTCTGATAATGATGATTATGACGCAAGATAAGGTGGAGGAGGCATTGTTACTCTCCGGAGAACCAGTTTATTTCGAGCAGCCACAGTGAACATGTCGTAGCAGTGCCACAAACACATGCAGTTATTATTATTACACATCATTTATTTTACTCTTTTTTTTCCTCTTCCCGACGAAGACTGGAGGGGGGAAAACTAGGCAGGAACATTATATTGGACTTCTTCCCAAATGAACCAGAGTGCGTGCCATATATTCATAACAACAACAATGGACTGTTGTTCTACTATATTTTAGCCCGTTTGTCAACCAATTTATGTCCGTAGTAAAGGATCAGCAGCCCACACGACACGACACGGCTCTCACGACAATGTGATCATATCATCTTCATCGTCCTCGTTGTCGTCGTCCTCTGTGACTGTGACATGACATGGGCATGCCCATAACAATATCTTTCCGTTTTATTGGAGAGGAAACCAATAAGGAAATTTGTACAAGGAACAAGTTAGCTAGTGATATCCATTCAGCATCAGCATCGCAACGGTTTTCACTCACTCACTCACACAGTCAGTCACTCACCCATTCAGAGCATGGACTGGAATGGAACAACGGTGAAAGTAACAAATAACTTTTCCTTTTTTTTTAATAACGACTTTGGAGGGTAAGTAAGTATCTGTTTGTTGTATATAGATAGAGTTAATAGACTTTCACATAATCCAAAACAAAAACAGATGAATGGATAGATAGAGAGGCGATTATAACGGAACGGACTTGAGTCTGAGAAAAGCTCCAAAAATCTAAAAAACAGTTTTGTTTTAGTCACCACTAATTAAATATCAGTTTAAAAAGTCAGGTTGATGATGAAATTGTTGTTTTGGGATTTTTTTTTTATTTACCAACTTTAACTTGTTACTACACTTTCAGTTTTTTTAACCCACGCCAGATTTTTAGTCAGTTCCTTTATTTTTGCATATTTGCTTCATGAATATATTTTTTATTTGCATTTGGATGCTGATGATGATGATGATGACGAGAGGAGAAGAAGAAAGCACTATTTTATTTATCTATGTATTTTTATAAATATTTGTAATTTTTTTTTTGTGTAAGCGGTGGAGCGAGATTTTAAATTTTAATTAGTCAATTTTAAATATTTTATTTGCTTTGATGATGAGGTCAAGTATGTGTGAGCATTAAGTAAGTGGAGTAGAGTAGAGTAGCTTTTAGTTGTAATTTATATGTTTTTAGCCTTTCAATTATTATTTTTTTTTAATTGTTTGTCTTTTTCTTTTTATTTAGTTTCTCCTGCTGCTGATGATGATGATGATCACTCCGAGTACAAAGCCAGCAATTTTTTTAAAATTATTTTGTACACTAATTTTATGCAAGTTGGAAGCGATCTCTAAAAATTTCCAAAATTTGTTAAATTTCAACTGGATTTATTTGCACACGTTTTTGCTTGTTTAGCAAGCAGCGCAGGGTTTTGATTTTGGGATTCAGTCACAGCCGCTTCAAATTTTTATTAACAACTTTTACCCTTCCGTTCTTCAAAAACTGGGCGAACTTGTTTTTTATAAATGGTTCCCCTTCAATTTCACTTATTTTGGAGGAGGAGACTGAAGATAATTTTTTCTCTTCAAGAAGTATGAACAGTGTTGCTTTCTTTTATATTTTTTTGAGTCCTCCCTGCTGATACTTTCTCTTTTCTTTGTTGAGGAGAGCTTTTTTATCTATGTATGTATGTTTGAGTTACACTTAAAAATAAAACTGGAGAAAGGGGAGGAGGATGATGATGATGATGATCAGGATGACGGTGGTGGTGGTTAGCTTTGCTTTGGCTTCTTTGGCTTGCTGATTTTTTTTTTTACTTTTTAGTGGTGGTGGTGGTGGTGGGGAAGGGCATGTGGACGGTTTGAAAGAGAGCGAGAGAGCTCCAGTTGGAAAATAAAATCAGCGAGTGCTGTGAAGCTTTCCAGGAGAGTTGTAAAAGTAGACTGGGCTGCTGGCAGACTCCTCTCATATCCCGACACTCTCTCTCTCGTTCTCTCTCCTCTTTTCACTCTCTTTCCTCTACTCCTTCTTTAGTGGAGCAACAAGGAGGGAGCGAGCGGAATGAGGCGAGAAGGGGAGAGCACAACTCCACTAAACATACTTCTCCTTCTCAAGTAAGTAACTTTAGCTATAGTCATGGTGGCTCCTCGTAACTTCAAAAACAAATGTGTGAAGGTATGTACGTATAGGTATGTATGCTTTATAGATGGAAAAGTTAAGTAGAAAAATATTGGACGGTGGGGTAATAATAATATGGACATTTTTTTAAAGAGCGAAAATATAATATAATTTTTTTTTCAAAAGGAGCAGCCGGAGGCGCTACCTTTTTTAAAAAAAAAAGAAAGTTATATAACATCACATGTGAAAATCATTTTAAGCAGCCCAAACCTTCTCAACCTTTTACAGTTGGAAATAATATTTTTCCTTTTTAGTGCTCATATTTTTACTTATTTTTTTTTCATATGATATGGTTTTGAGTAAATAGGAAAATTGGACTGAGAAAAAATCATAGAATTTGTTTTGATGTGGCTGACGTATGTCCCTAACTTTCTCTTTTGCTTCTTCTTCCACTTATTCAAATCTCCTTTGGCAATAAAGAAAAACGGGAGAGTAAAAGTATGCATGTACGAGAAGTTCTCCAAAGTTGTACTTACACCAATCCTCCATGGTGAAAGTAGTACAAGAAGTGAAAGTAACACTGGAAGAGTTGTGTTGTGTCTGATCTTCCATCATCCATCCATCCATCCAACCATCCATCCATTCATCCTACTATCATCCTCAAAATCCAGGAAAAAAATAGAGGAGAAAACAAAATATTCCAAGAGAAAGCTATCCATCCATCTATCTATATCCATGCAGGAATCATAGAGTTTTCGTATTCTAGCAGAGATATGACGTGTTGTACACACTACCGCTCCTGCTTACTTATACAGGGAGAATAAAAAAAAACCAGCGGCGGCCCACATATCACATCCCAACCGAGATAAAAAAAATGAGAAGGAATAGGATAGGATAGGACATGTGTAGGAGTGGGAAGTCTGTCCTTGTTCTTCTTCTGGAGAAAGTTGAGAAAGGATACAGTTTCCATTCTCCGTTGTTCCGAGTGCTTTCCCTTGGCTACATCATCATGGAGCATCATCCATCCATGGATGGATCTTTCCTCCTCCTTTGTAAAGTGCAAGCTGGGCTGGAGCTCTCTGGAATTCGGAGGATTGGAAACGGAAGGAGAGCTGGAGATCAGTTTATGATGACGCTGAACAAGCGGCACTGCTCCCAATGCCACTTTCACTACACAGTACTCGTACGTCCTTACCTACGTACTGCTCCCTCCACTGTCCAGCTATACTACTTGGATGAATTTTTTTTTACTACTGTTGCAATTATCATCATCAGCAGCAGCAGCATGAACAACACGACTACCAAAAGTTTGCTCGCTACCGCCCAACAATACTTATCATATCGTGGAGGAAGAAAGTAGAGCTTGGAGGAAAGTGTAGCATCATCATCCCCATCCAACTCTGATGATGTTCCCATTATACTTTTTTATACTCCATCCCATGTCATGACACAACATTGCCAAGAACAGCGAGCCCCGCTCCAACAACAACAATACAAAAAAAAAGGAACAGCAACAGTATGAGCAAGACAAAGAAGAATGGGATGGGAGAAAGTTTTCCCGTTTTACTTTTGTTTTTTTTTTGCAAAGTAAAATGGAAGGAAACGGAGATCCTCCTTGTCCTTGTCTTATTGTGCAATGAATGAAATGCTATTGCGGCAGAGGAAAGAAAGAATACGATTACATCACATCACAAGAGAAAAAAAATATGGCAAGTGTAGCAGCAGCAGCAGCAATGTGGAGTGAGTGGAGGAAGGCGAAGGATGGAATGCGTGTGGCTACCATTCCACAGCATCAGATTATTCCAGATTCCGCTCATGCTTTCCCCCCATCCAACCTAACCATCTTTTTAACTTTAGCATTTTACCGGGAGAAAGTCCATTCTACTTTCCCCATCTCATCCCACATCCCATAGCCGGAGCAGGAGCGCAGCATGTTTGAGGAGTTTAAAGCTAACATAAATAGTAGGACGATAATATACATACTTTAGTATATCATATCATATTATCACGAGCCCAACAACTTTCACTCCGGATTCTTCTATCCTGGAGTAATCCAACAAGCTTGGAGATGAGGCAGGGCTTCCAAACTTCCTCTCCTCAGTTCAGACCCTTATCCATCATCATCTTCCAGGAAAGGAATTGCAACTTTTTTTTTTACCAAGTCATCATCTTCATCCGCGGAAACAAAAAATAATGTCCAAATTATTAATGAATCATTCATTCATTGCTAATTTTTTTCTCTTTTCTGATTATCATCACAAAATTTTCCCCCCCAAAAAAATAATAATAGTAGGCCGCAATATGTTTGTTTGCCTTTTCAACTTTCTCCGTACAATAGTGTAATACTGCTACTGCTATATGTAGCTCAGATCGGATCTGCCTTGCATGTTGCACACCATATTTGTCATTATTTTTTTGCCAATCCACTTGGTACTTATCTACAGCATTTGTCATCAGGCAGATCATCATTACATCACATCACATCATCAACGTCATTTTCCTACCCAACCATTCTTATACGCTGATGTTAAAATGTCCCCCTAAAAAACCAACCGTGTTTGGAGGGAATAAAAAAAGATGATGGTCAGCTTTGGAGAGCTTAATTAATCATCATTGATATCATATTATGCCGGAGCTGACTTTTAGTCTAACAACCAACCATAACTAATTACGTCATACCGTATCATCATGATCATGATCACATCTATTATCATATCATCCCTTCTTGATTAGTGCTCATTTTACCAACAACACAGAAAAATAACTTGGAGATAAATATTGGAAGGTGTGGTGGAATGGTCCAAGTTGACTTTCCCTCTCCTTCCATCTCATTTCATTTCATTGATAACAGGGTATCACATCACCACAATGCCTATTATCATCCACTTTCCCTTCTCAATTTTTTCTCTCTCAAAACAAAAAAAAATTTGCATGCTCTGAGGCAATTCTGAGGAGGAGGATGATGCAGAAAATACGAGTTCTTTTTTGTATGCGATGTGGCGCTTGGCTTGGTTGTGGTTCACTGGCCAAGTAAAATTTTGATGATGGGATCTATCTAGCATCTATCTCCCCCTCTTAGTTTTGTTTTAATACAGGTACTGGAGGAAACTGGACGGCCCACCTTACCTCCTCTAAACATGCATAAAAGTTAAACAGTTTTATGCAAATTTATAGGTAATGTGAGCAATACATAAACATAAACACAACAACAGTGCTATCTACCACAAGCCATTGCATAAAATGATGGTGAACATGCTTGAAAAACTTTTTTTCCCCGGGAAAATCTCTCTCTCTCCAGAAAATGGCTGTAAATTGAAAGGGGTCTTTATGCATAACCACCACGGAAAAAGTTTTCTTTAAACGGGATAATATATACTTACTTAAATAAATATGAAGCGGGAGAAGGAAATACTTAAGCACTTTTTGGGATGATGGTGATGATGATGATGATGATGATGGACGGAGAATTGAAGAGGCTAAATACAGAGGGGAAACAAGGGAAACTGGCCTTTCTCATGCTTTCTCTTGTCCTGTGCATTAGGCCCCCTTTCCCGAACTACTATAACAAGAGAGAGCATTGAATGGCATGAGAAGGAGTCTATGCTAATAGATTTCATGTTTCCCCCTGTTTGTTGCTTATTTCCCCCCACTAATAATAATATTACGACAGCTGGGCCCCATTCCCCCTGTAGTATGGTATAGTATAGTCCACTCGTTGGAGAAAGCTGAAGCACATGCAGCAGCAGCAGTAGCAGCTGCTACTGCTGCTCCTGCTGCTGTTGAATAAACGGGAAAAAGGAAAACATCAAGAGAGAGAGAGTGAGTAAAAAAAAAACCCGGAGGAATTACAATATTCTCGACCAAAGGCTAGGCCATGATGGAGGAAACAGGGAAAGAGAGAGAAAGGAGAGCTAAACAACTACAATAATAATAATAATGCTGCCATACAATGCATGCCACCACCACGGCCGCCGTCAGAAACTACACATTGATGATGGTGGTGGCAGTTTGCTTGCATGCTCATATCAGATACGATCGTCCTCCAATCCATCCCATATCCCGTCATGCCTGTTGTCCCTTTCCCCTGGCCTCGTCCTTTCTTGTCCGAAGTGAAAGCGAGGCAGACCTAGCTTAGCCCCAAAGAGGAATATGTACGTAGCTAAATATTTATATTACGAAATCATGTGAACTAATTGCACATAGATATACATATCTCCCTCCTTTTCTCTCTCTCTCTCTCTCTCTATTTGTGAGTCACTTTGGGCTAGCATGTGTAGTTACAACTTTCCCCACACACATTTACACACACACACACACAACTTTTATGCGGAAAATATGGGTTGGTGGTAAATAGTATGATGATGATGATGTTTTTCTTTTGGTATTGGAGGTGTTGACTCCACTGGAGAAAGCGTATGCTTCATTACGAATTTCTTTTTCTTGGGATGATCATTCTCTGCTTACTCTCTTTTCTTCCGTGTTGCGTTTTTTCTTCTTTGCCGTATCATCATAATATGGAAAAGGGAAATCATGCGTGCTTTAAGTTAACAAAGTATAAACTCTACATAATACAAATAATAATATCATTCATGGCTAGCTTGCTCTCTGCTTTCCTTTTCCTTCCTTTCTCCTTTTTATTCCATTAAAGTATCCACCCATTGAAAATGGGCATGTATAGGAGCATGCTTTTCCTCCAAACATGAATACAACAAGCGTATTATTATTATTTAAACAAGGATAATAATATTTCCCTGCATTAATTTCACTTTTGGCTGGAACAGTTTAAACAAGGGAGAGAAAGAGAGAGAGCGAAAACTTTCTCGGAATAAGAATATGCATATTATTATTACAAGCTAAGCTGTATATACTGTGGAGTAGACCATATCAGATCCTATGATCACTTCCCAGTACATTCCCTCCTCCTCCTCCTCATTCCTCTCTCTCTCTTTCCTTTATACAAAGAGAGAAAGTTCTCTGCTGCTGCTGCTGCTGTTTTTTTTCGCTCGGGAGGGAAGCAAGAGCACGCACTTAAATTCCCTGAAGTTCCTTCAAGTCTTTTTTTTTCTTGGGGTCCAAAGACCAGACCAGAGGGAAAGTAATTGTGAGGAGGAGTTGACAACGAAACTACATAAAAGAGAATAAAAGAACACGGGAGAGGAGAAAGTATGAAGAAAAAAAAACTACATAAGTATAACAGGGACTTTCTCTCTCTCTCTCTCTCTGAACATGATCATGAACACGACACGACAGAAAGACGAGAAGATGATGACAATATTTTCCCCTATGCAAAAAAGAAACATGTATAAATAATATGATGAGATTGCCATTTCCTTTGTGTTTTTTACCCTATTGCTTCAGTGTGAAAGGCAAAAAAAGGGAAAAGAGAAAGTTTTTCTTTCTCTCATCTGTTGTTTAGGCGAGAGAACAAGGGAGAAAAGTAAAAGGGAAAGAAGAAGAAGAAAACAGATCTGTAATAATAATACATAATATTTTTTTTGCTTGATGTTCTGATGATGTGAGATGAGATGATGCTGTTATGTATGTTCATGCGAGTTCCCATTCCCATTCCATTCCTGACTTTCTCCGCTCAGCCAACTCCTCATAAAAGGAATGAATGAATAGGGAGGGAGACTAAAGGCACTATGGCTCCATCCATTAGAGACTTCCCTTCTTAACAATCCGAAAGACAATGGGCCCTATTTTTTCTCCCCCTCCCTTCCTCCCTCCCTCTCCCTCCGAGATCTTGTTCGGTGATAACAAGATGTATTTTATTTTTCCCCCTTTCCCTTATTCTTGTCGCCTTGTCTAAAGAAATATAACTAACTATCTTTGTGTGTATTTTTTGTAGCCATTTTTTCCCCTCCATTACAAAAAACAAACGAAGTACTCAACTCAACATCCTCTTTCAATATTCCTCCTCATCTCACTCATACGCCGAGAAAGTATAAACTTATCCTGAAATCTTCCCATCCAAAAAAAGAAATTCCAACCCAACCTTACCAACCAGCCACCACTGCAATGTTCACATTTGCAAAAAAAAAACAGAGAGATACAACCGAGAGGAAAAAAAGCTCCGCCAATGAAACTTCTCCCCACATAACATAAGCATATAACTTGGTAAGTAAGTAAGATTGAGAGAGAAAGGGGAAAAAAATCTCTGGAAAACTCCTTTCACTCTTTCTCTCATGCATCAAGATGATATTCGGAAGAAGAGAGAGAGAGAGAGCGAGAAGAGGATATATTTTTTCTTCTTCTTCTTGCTCTTCTCTCATCTCCTCTACATTTTGACCGTCCGGCTCCATCATGTCGTCGTTGGACGTGTGTGGTTGGCGGAGTGAAAGCAAGACAGAAAGAGGGAGAGGGAGAAAGACCATTATCTTCTTGTACTTGTACATTCGTTTTTTTTGCGCTCATCCTCATAAATAGATATAACATAAAAGCTAAAGCGTTATACTAAATATTTTTTTCTCTCTTGCTTGTCTTTTTTTCCCCTTTTCCCATTTTTTTTTTGCTAGCACTTCCCCCTGCATATTATTCCGTTTGGGAAGGAAAATGGGTGCTTTGAGAACAAGAAGGGGACGAAAAAAATACACAGGGAAATATCTAGCGAAATTGTGGAATTCTCGGAAAAGCGTATCCCGAATCCCATCTCATCTCCCTCCCTCCTCACATTTTTCTTTCTTTTTATGCATTTGTGAACGTGTTGATGTTCACTTTGTCGTGTCGTTATCATTAGCAGCAGCAGCAGCAGCAGCGAAATAAAAAATTTACACTAGCCATTTCCCCATCTCTTTTTTTCCTTCAGTTTTCGTTCGAGAAGGCAAGGCAAGGAAGAGCAAGTTTTTTTGTTATTGATTCAGCTGCGGGAATCGCTTCCCGGAAATCATCTCTAGCTGATGTTGTCGTTTTAGTTGAGGACCAACAAACTTATTCAGATAAGCTACGAAGAAAAAATAACAAATTATAAACCATTTTTGTTGTGTGTGCTTGGCCATTTCCCTGCACTTTCCCTGTCATCAACTGGTCAAATCGTAAATTTCACTATTTATCTTTCTTTTCAGAAAGAGCTCAATGAAGAAAAAAAACGTTTGAACTTTCTTCTTTTTTTTAAGTAGGTAATATGATCAGTCCAAAGGATGAACTCGCTTTATTAATGTTCGTGAAAAAAGAAAATGAAGAAAGCAAGAGCTTTATGTAGTTCCTCCCATTTCCCTCTCTAACTCAATTTAAAAGGGATAAAAATGGGAATTATTGGTACAAGATCCAACTTCATTCCTTTGGCCCACTCTTCTGCCCTCAGCAAAGCTATATTTGTATGTAATGGTTTTAATATCCCCCTCATGTATTTAGGCAAGACAGTTCCATTAAAAAAACAACAACAACAACGACAACAAGTTCACTTCATAACTCTTCCCGACGTTCTCGGAGGAGCCGCCAATTTATCCGACTACGACTGATTACGGAATGTTGGGCCTTCGGGGAATCCAGCTGTCATCGCCGATGACCACACCGCCACCATCTCAATATATAAAAGTAGATGGATATTTTTTTTATCTGTATTTTGGTTTATGAGCTCCCTTCAGCTCGGCTTTTCAAACTGAAATGAATTTTCTAAAATATTTTGAAAAAAAATGACGCAAACATATTGCAATAATTTTCCAATATTCAATGCATCAGACTAACAGATCATTTTTTTTTCGGGATTTTTTTTTTGTTCCCTGGAATGAAATCTGGAAAGCAGAAGTTATTTCCCAGAAGGGTCCACCACACCTTCAAATCCCCCCTCCAAACAAACAAAAATATTTTATTCCATACGCAACCCCGAGAAAAATAGCTTGGGACACGTAACGTGACGTAACCGTCCCGTTTCCCCCTTTTCTTCTCCAAAAGAAAGGAGTAAAATAGGTAAGCATAGATTTATTTCTCATGGAATGCTTTAAATTTTTTATACGCGACATGCACAATCCACACCATCCATTTTCAAATCCATTCCCTCCTCCATCCACAGAGAATAAATATAAATTGAGCGGGTTGCCTTCTTTGTACTTTATCACTTCCCGGCTTATCATGGTACACTGTAGGGTAATGCTGTTACGTAACATATCAGTATTTTTTTTCTTGGGAAATATTCTTTTCATCCGTGTTGCCATCAGCCACCACCATACCATCACCTTTACCAGCTAATAACTCAATCTTCTTGTTCTTCACTTGTTCCTACTCACATGAGCAACGTTAACCCGGGAACTGCTCCGAGCAGAGTGAAACTGCAAATTTGGTGATGAGATGAACTTGATGATGATCATCCCATCACTTTCACTAGCAACAATCAACAGAAATATCCCATTCCCGGGAAGCATTTCTACTTTCCCACTTTGCAATGTAAATTTTTTCCTGGAATTCTCCGGATTCCTTTTTGCTACTGCAATGCTCCCTCCAGCTCAATTTGATCCTCCATTGCATGGGAGCAGGTGAAGAGAAAGTATCCGATGTTGTGTTGAAACGTGCTCCAAAACAGCATTGTCGAGAATATTGTCAACATTTTTTTTTTAGAAAAAAAAAACAGGAGCATCATGAACTGATCCTATCCCTTAAAAGTGACATGACGCAATAAGTGCATTGATCAGATTCACATTTTTTTTCAATTCCATTCCGGATCGTCTCCACCCATAACGGGATTTAAGCCCAAGCCATATCACATCACATCAAGCATTTTACTAAGTAAATTGCTTCTCCCCGTTTTCCTCTCCACTATTTTTTGATTTGAATGGGTATATTTTCCCCTCATACCCAAAATGGTAAAATCCGTTTCCGGTTGGAGTCATCATTACTTTTACTCCAGCCTATGTTGTTTTGTTTTGGCTGGGCTCGACCCAACTTGAAAATGAATTAATTACTTTTATCCGCACCGGGGGAACACTTTTCTGTAATATATGGCTAGAGAATAGATGCTATCAATTTCCTCAACAAATCTGATCTGATACAAACGAGCAGCGAAGGAGAATCCAACGCTGGGAATGGCTTATCAGTTGGATTGTTATTATGATGGACGAGGCCATGTTGCTATTTTTAGGTTACAGAAATAAATTTTAAAAAAACTTTCCCATTCCATTCCATATTCTGCTTTGCTGTTGTTGTTGTAAAAGTAAGCTAGTTAGGCAGACGAATGATATTGATATTAAACATTGGATGGAATTGAATTGGAACATCAAACTAATTGATACTAATGAATGCCACCATTTATATGTATTTTTTACTGT
>JAQIWX010000422.1:0-17237 GCA_034696785.1 Lepidocyrtus cyaneus | reverse complement strand
GACCCTGCCATAGTTATCTTACTCGAAATATCCCTGGAAGCCGAATAAACAAGATACGCAGGCTTCAGGGAACAGTGGTTTGGAAGGAATGAAATGTGAACTGCGGGAATTAAGTTGATGTCACGGTTTCACTCCCGCTCATCCTGTAGCAGACATTGCACGGAGTTGAGTCTCGCACTTTGTTATTCCTATTTCCGCCCATGAGCTACGGAGCGGAGCAGCGCAGCGGACTGTTTGAGAAACAGATATTCTGAAACACACGAGATTCTTCGAGATAAAAGACACACACTCCTTATAATGATGATGGGATGTGATAAGGGTGAAAGGGAAATATATGTTGGCGATTTTTTCCTTTTCGCTAGCTTGGAAGTCGAGTCATTAGTACGTAAAATTAAAGCTCAACTTATGATGTACAATGTACAGTTCCAAAGCTGCGTTTGGTGGTGGGTTGGCATGGATAACTAATGCGAGTTTGGAAGTGACATCAGGCGAATGCATTTGTCAAGCGACATAGTGACTGCGGCCAACCAGACCCTATTTAATGTTTAATTCAAGTCAAGGAAAGCATCCCTTTCAGAAGTTTCAACAGACTTCGGCTGTCGTATTTACTTGCCAATGGATTTATTATTTTCCATTCCATTCTCCGAAAATGTACTTAGCATTCATTCATCACAACGACACCGCATCTTTAGCCAGACATGCTATCCGCCCTTATCTGCGGAAACGACATCGAGAGGAGATAAGCGAGTGCGTCTTCTTGACTTATTTTTAGCGCCCAACATTAAGAAGAGGAAGAAGAAGAACTAACCCCTTCCTGATCACATTGACAATCACAATGTCAACGAATGGACAAAAATAACTTGATATGTGTACGTGAGTAATATGCTGACTGGCAAACCAATGGAATGGCATCCGGATCATAAAACTGATCACCTGCCCCGACAAGCAATTAGCGTTAAATGGGAAAGGAAATCAGTGTCATGATTTGGAGAGGAAACAGCAATATCATGCTTTCACGGGTACCAGGGATTTCTAATAATCATGCCTTCCATGTTACAGAAATTTACAGCCCTGCGATAGCAAAGCATTGAAAAACCTTACTGCTGTAGATAGACCTGAAAAACCTGGTATAAAATTCCGATTCAAATGTTTAACGACGAAATGAAATACGACGCACCCTCCCAAACTCGTAACTCGCAAATTATCGTTTCATTCGGCAGTAATCAACCCTTCAATTTTACATTTGTGCCGAACACCTACAATGGCCCGGCCCCACTGTAGGTTGGCTTCACGGTTCAAGAGAAATAGGTGCATTTTTCTCAGTATGTATCCCAACATATCTGTAGCATACGTTGCTTGGGGCGAAATTGACGAAAAATTAATGACTCCATTCACTGTTTCCACTCTTTGAAAGGATTTCACATCCTCTTAGCCCCCGAAGAAAGAAAGGTGCTTTCTCCGTACGGTAGAACAACGGCACAATAACTAATTTCATGTTTTCAGGTTGCATGATGAGAAAATGAGCTCCCACACTTACACTTTTCTCACACAATATTTTATAGGGAAGTGGGAATAGGGAGCCATTAGTGTCCGACTTTTTGGTATAGCACCAGGACCGGGGTGGCCTGACAGGTTGCACGTTTCACATTCTTTTATGTGCCGTGAACATCACGTTCATTCATTGGAACAATGGGGGAAACAGACCAAAGGCTTTTTTTTGCCCAGTGACTGAAGAAGGAAGAGCGCTCGTTCGGGCAAACTGGTAAGTGAATCTTGTTCCCGTTCTTTCAGTAGCAAAACAATCCAGTTTCTTTGTTGGCCTAACCAACCGTGATCTTTGTCTCTTTCTTTTCTTCGATCTGTCTGTTCTAACTTTTCCATTTAATAAATATTGTTAGCCATAGCAACAGTGTGCGAAAGGTGAAAATGGGCAAAAAAAGACAACCTGCCCTTGAAAACAAACTACTACGCTACTCTAAGTATACATAGTTATAAAAAAAGGTTGAGGGAAACCCACGTCTGTTATTGTTTGAGTAGGTAGTGTGTGTTATTGTTGTAGTATAGATTAAATTAGAATGAAAAGAACTGACTTTTTTTTCGGCCGACGAATAAAAAGGAAGTAAAATAAATGGGGAGGGCTCTTTTTTTTACTTGAACTGAAAGAAGATTGTTTGGACGGGAGAGAAAAGGAAACGGGAAAGCACTTCACTTTCCTCTTCCTTTTTCTAGTTTACGAGGATACCTGCACAACTACCTATACACGTAATTATCAATATAGCATTGAACATGGCACATATGTAGCTCCTAGCTACCTATAATAATTAAGCGAGGTATGTTATTGATTGATTGGAAAGCGAAAGGCCCATTCATGCTATAAATTTATTTTTCATTTTTTTAATCCAAAGAAAATATTTTACTTTCCCTCCATTTTTACAATCGGTGAGTTAGCTAAACACTACTGTCTGCTGTTTTTAAGCTTGATGTTAAAATGAATGTTATTTGTAAATCTGTTGTCTTATGTGATATTTACAAACGTTGCTGTAACAAAACAGCAATTAAATATCTATCTATGCAATAAATTCTGTTTTGAAAGCCAGAAATTGATGCTCATAAATCCTCCTACCCACCTCCAAAACATCTGGAAAAAACCTATGACGGAACACGGAAACACACCCTCATGTTCCCTCAGTTCTGACATGACGATGACATCGTTTCCTTCCGGTCTTCGTAAATTTTGCATTGGATCGAGTAAGAAAAGTTTTGTTTGCTACCATCATCATATCATGCCCCGCTCTGGAAGTTAAGTCATCACATCGTCATTCCGCAACCCATTTTAGTTATAAATTTAAGAAGAAAAAAAAACAGGCTTTTGGGTAGGACAAGTGGGCGCAGCAGCATCCGTTAAGAGATCCTTTACTACTTTAGTTTGTTCAACTGCTCATGAGAGAATATGCAGATTAAACTATTAAAATGGGGGAAAGTTAAGTAAATAGTCAAATAGTGATAAAAAGGAAGAAGCCATTTTATGCATATAAATTAGTACGAAGTTGCAGAAACGTTAAAGCCTTTATTTTTATTGTTAATGTTTCTTTTTCCCCCATTTGGGTGGAATGAGTGAAGTATGGAAGGTCAAAGAATGCACACGGAAACGGAACAGTGAGAGAGGAAAGAAAATATTTATGGGTGTTTTTATTTCTTTCGTTTTTTTTGCGAGAATGAAATTTCCATACCATTTCAGAAGACGTTTCTCATTATTTTTCCTAGCGCATTCTTTGCTCCCACGTTCAGCCTAACTCAAGAGGTTAGGTTGAGGACTTACCTAACATTCATGAAAAACGAGTGTAAATAGTAAATACTGCTGCTGGTGGAGAAAGGATGAATGGATGTAGTTATTTGTTCAGTGTTAATATGGGTTAGACAGGCAGGACTCAAGAATCTGTGCTATTGTTGCATTGAACATTGAACTGCTGTACTACAGACTGTATGACAAACATCGTCTTTCGTGCTCCAGGACTATAAACAGAACAGAGACATGCTAACCTGCTTGATACATCTTCTTTCTGTGGACACAATGGGAGAGGAAGCTTTGTGGAAAGTCATCTTCCCTTGCCACCAGCCACCAGACTTTGAAGGAAAGTATTATGGGGCGTCGTCTGCCTAAATGCCTTTTAATCGTTTCATTTTGCTCCATTCCTTATGAAAACTAATTTATGTTCTTGGGTGATTAAATGGATTCCCAACATTTTTTTTTCATTTTGGCGCTCCGCATTTCATTCTTAAACCAGGAGGAAAAAAAATGTGTGTCAAGTTAAGTAAGTACTTAAGGAACTGTCAATTTTATACATTTCACTTTTCATTTCCCAACAGAAATTTTCCCCGGCTTTGGGAAAAGACTTGTTTTCCAAGATAGCGTGAGCGGCTCACTCCAACTTAATAAATAAGTAAGACTCACGACATCACGAGAAGGAGGCAAATACATACTCAACAGAGATACGTAGTGAGCCAGGGTGATACGTTGTCAGTTGATGGGAAAATTCTATTTTATGTTGCTTTTCTCATGCCTGTCCAAAAATTCATTCTCAGTGTCAGTCTATTCTTCTTTTAATTCATTTTATGCATCTTTGCTGTACCATTTTGTTTACTGGTTTTAACATGGGGAAAATGGGAATCTGAGGAAGGACAAGACTTTCTAATTCCTCCAAATGTAATTCTTGCACAATTACATATACGCCGGCGTTAACTAGGTTAGCTGAATGTAAGACAGGGAATGACAGCAATTCTAAGATAGTGCATCTGATTCTTCATCTTCATTTCAAGTTAGACAGTTCTAGTGTCAAATGAAATGAAACAGACTATCATTAACATTCCGTTGTAATTAAACTGGAATAATTAATTTAAACACGGCAATCAGAATAAAACAATTAAGGACGGTCCTGTAGTTGTCAATTGGCGTGACAGTTCAAGCAAAGCGATATGTGGATAAAGTACCTACGTATGTGATATCACTATATCGTCAAAATTACCTTGCTATCCTCGTCGTCGTCACTGTCAAGCACGGAAATCGTGCGTTATAACAGGCCCGTATGAAAGCTCCCCAAATAATATTGTAATTATTATAAGCCCCCACAAAATTATTCCTCATGTTCAAGTATCTGGAAATTGGAAAGCATTTTATATAGGCAGATATTTATTTATACACGCTAGAGTCTGCTAAATTCAAACCGTCTGACGGACGGCGTCCTTTTTTCAAACCCCGACCAAAAAAGAACTGCTATTGTCATTTGAACTACGTATTTGAACTCACTTGAAAGGGTGGCCGACCTATCCTGACAGCGACAGAGCAACCATCCTGACTTTTAGTACTTCAGGTTTTTTTTTGCGAAATGTGGTCACACTTTTTTGCATGGTCCTCCCATTCCCCTTCCGAAGGGAGTCAGGTGTCACTGGTCTTTAATTCTTCCCGGAGAAATATACTTATGCATTTTGCAAGAGCATATACTTTCCGCCCTATGCTGTGGTTAAATGTAAATTTTGAGGGAGTGAGGAGGAGCAGGATGCTAACGACGCACTAGTCCATCATAATCGGATAAAACAATATTAGATTTCAATTTTTTACAGACTTGGCACAGAAAGGGAAGTGTGGGAAATCGGAAGAGGCTTTGGGGAAAGTGTTGAGAGAAAATAGTGTATAAAATGTTTCATACAAGCTACTTGATTTTTTCTAGACATTTATCTAAAAATGAGGTACGTTGTTAGCTTGCTCGGCGCACGTTGCGTTCAGCTTTGTTATCCCTTAGTACAATGGCTTTAAAGCTGCAATCGAGAGTGAGATGTGAGTGAGTTTCCCCTCAAGGCACTGTCATCCACCCCTGCTACTATATACACGCAAGCAAACTAGAATTATGTATAGAATAGAAGCAGGGATACGTTTTTTTTTCTTCTTCTTTTTCCTGGAAATTTGTGGGAGCACTTCTTTTCCTCTGTTTTTTTATACTATTACATATATCGTATAATAAAAAAGTAAGTACAAGGCTTACTGACGCTGTTCTGGGACTACAAGATCAGGGTTTCAACAAAGGAGTTGGAAGGAGCGGCTGCCTTTCCTGTCGGTTTAGCGTTTAGACATCTATATATGGGACTAACATATAATGGTTTTCATAAATAAGAATAAGTTTTCCAAGTGATGTGACACTGCACATATTATCTACTCTATTACAAAAAAAAGTCCCCCAGGAGAGTGAGAAAACTCGACATAAACATATCACGCCACAAAACTATCTTCGCAGACGGTTGACGAGCAAGGTAGACAGGTAGACTTTATACCGTCCTCACTCACCTTTTTTCTATGATGATTACAGTTCCCCACTCCATATTTCCGCTTTGTTTATGCTCGGGAGTAAGAAAAAAATGTGCTGAAGTGAAATGGCAAATCAATGATATTGATTGTTCGAGTCGTCGAGTCGAGTGAGTACACACACACGTCGAAATGAAGAGGCAAGCCACAGGTGAACCCGATTTCATTTTACTCCCGTCACCATCACCATCATCCTCAGTCAGTCGCCAACAACGACGGATATATAGACACTGGCGCGGATGTAAAAACTGCAAACACTTCCATTTCCATTTTTTCCTCTTTTCTTTTTCAACATTTAAAACCATTTCCTTCCCTCCGATGGAATGGATGGATGGAGGCTGTCGGTCAAATTATAATAAAAAGAAGGAATTCAGGCATTTCACTTTGGCTGGTTGCTGCACATGGGATTTTATAAAACAAACAAATCTTAGCCCACTAAGCCAATTCGACAAAGTCTCTCTTGTCGGTTTTCCCTTTACACTGAAATGAGATATGTTGAGAAAATCAGAATCAGGGTGAGCATCAAACACTCCAGAAACAGCCTTCTTTCATCTCATCATCCAATTCATTCCGATTCCAAGTGTTTTCCTATCACCCATCCTTTCCTTGACTGCTAAAGGCTCCATTTCATAGTTTCAAGTAGAAGGACAAAATTTCCTCACATCTTTTCATTTTGAAGCCAACAGCCAACTCTTGTGAAATCTCTCATCCCACAATGACTGAGCAGTAAAAAGAAAGAAAAAACTAACGGAGAATTCAAGGAGGATCCAAGCTTTTCTTACGTAATGTATGTATCTATCTATGCCCCTGTTCAATGGAATGATAATTAATTTTTCACCAAAACCACTCCCCTGCACTTTCACTTCCCTTATTTAAATCAATTATAGTGCATGTTTATGCTCCCTTTTGCAAAACGACATTGAGCTTTCCCTCTCTCAAAAGTACACTCATTCCCATTTCCAAACTACGAACTGAATGGAAAGGAACAAAAATAGAAATGAAGTAGTGGATTCCTCCAAAGCCTCTGTAGTAAAATGGTATGCATTTTTACCATTTTGGGTAACCTTAAGGAATTTAGTTGATGGCACCCACCACAGTAGTTTTTCTTTTGAGCTTCTATCGACTGCAGTATAAGTAGATCGGAAGGGTTCTTATTAGGTCCTATAAAAAAAACTTTCCTAAAACAATCAAACCTATTCCAAAAGATCTCTTTAGGGTGCAACTCGCAAATATGTTGTTTTAATACATACAAAAACAAACCGTGAAGCAACAAGAAGTGATATCACATCGCCAGCTATACTTTCTCCTTTCATTTGTAAAAGACAAAGAGCGGTGACTAGTTTCATAGTTTTCTGTTGGTACGGGCCTAGGCAGCATTTTACTTACGTAAGTCTCGGTGTGGCTAGCCACTTCACAATTAGAACTTGTCCAAACTAATTCAGCAAAGCACACTTTGTAGGACAGCGCTCATTAACATTGTGGCCACTAATTATTGCAGGGAAACAAACCGCCGCCAGCTTAATTATACTATATTATTATGCTGTAATGGAGAAGTGCTTGTCTCCACTAGTGTATATTATACTTCATTTTGCTATCATTGGCATACCAATCAAGTTGGCTTTGTTATCTGATGGAAGGCATCCCGGCTATCTGTTACAATACCATGGCATTGACCCAATTTTCAGTCCCTCTTGTGAAAATTCAAACGAAAGAGCCAATCCATTGTCGTTTTCCTTCTTTCATGTAGAACTCTCCTTCCTGGAACTTTTCGGTGAAGGAAACCAGACACATTCCTTGAGTCGGAATGGAATCGTTTAACCAATTGAAATATGATTTGAGCTCATTATGTGCCGGAAATGCAAATGGCTGGAACAAAGATTTTTTTCCCACATTGGATCATGTCTTATGCGCTTAGAAAGTTTATATGATTTTCTTTTTTTTTGCTCCATCACCATCTTCTTATAGCTATGCCATATAACTTTGCGCAAAGTATGTAAAAGTGCCTGGAGCAAAGATGTGAAATGGGGGTTGCAGGTTGATGGCCCATTAAAAGTTTACGTGATCTTATGGCTTAGTAGGGTATGCGATAAAATACGATATGGGGGCCACTATCATTTTGTCCGGGAACCCTTCAATGCTCATCTTCCCTTGAATCGGATCCTTCCACAAAAATAGCCGTTAATACGATGTGGGCATCCAACCCTGGGATAATATTACCATGTGGAGCCCACAAAAGGGCCAGGAAAAAATCAGCATAAAAACAAAAGCTCACCATGTTTTTATGAGTTCAAAGCCTCAGCTTTTTCCAAGAAGGAAAATACTAACATTATAATCTTCCTGGAAAGGAAGGGCGCCTATCGTTTTACTCCTACATGGGCAAAAAGGTGCTCACAGTTCAGTGCTCAATGCCCTTGTACGGTGGGGAGGTGTGTGTGTGTGTATGCATGAGCAATTTGTCAAAGTCTCATCTCCCTACTCGGTCTATCTACTTAGAAAAAAATTATCTGTAGTGACGGACACGAAATTGGAAAACTTTTTATTTTATCTTCAACTGTATAATATCGCTTTCTCCCTCTACCTTCTTAATGAAAAGTTTCCCGTTTGCATTATCAATCTAGCAAAGAATATTAAGAATAATCCTCTTGTACTCCCATTCCCGAAAAGTTGTCTTATTGCCGAAAGGGCTTCTCTCTCTATTTCCATCTGATTTACCTTTTTTTAAATACAAAACGAAAACACAATTCGACTTTCAATCCAGTTTCCTATTCCATTCTTTAGTTAAATACTCCTCCGTAAGCCTAGGAAATTGGAAATTCTAGCCTGAAGAAAACGAAATGAAATTTTCATAGACGTCGGAAAATAATACATGCATCCATGTAAAACCCAAACAATTCATATGATACCTATTTTGTAAATTAACTAGGTAGCTATAATATAAATCAGCTGGACCTGGTAAGTTTTTCTTACCATTGTACATGGATGGATTGTCAAAACGATGCCTTTCCCTACTGCAGGGTTATCTTGGCAACGAAAGCGTCAAACGAAATATGTTATCTGACATATATGGCTTACTCCCATAAGTTCCGCTTGATTAGGAAGAATCATTTTGCGTCAACGTTTTTCTTGGAACTTGGAAGCATGACGATCATTTTGTGTTGAGAATAAGAACAATGCATGTCGTATATTATCATAATAATATCAGTTTTTTTTTTGTTAAGAACTGGATATGGATCCCTCGCAACCATTATAATAGTTACTCCAGAAGCATTTTTGGAATACATTTTATGCTGGTAATTCAAGCGGAAGCGGATAATGGAAAAGAAAGCAATTTAATATTAGTCATGTAACATGATACTTGCTCCACGTGGTCATATGCTCTTATCTCCCCCATATCTAAATCATGCCCCATGCCAATATTTTCTTAACTCCCATAAAACCCCCCTTCTTTTACAGTTTGGAGTTTGATGGTAATCCAACCCGTTCCCTTGTAAACTGAATACGAAGTAAGTATAATGGCAGTCATGCTAGTATGTACTTTTACGTTTTTGAAGAAGAAAAAAATATGAGAATCATAAAATCTGCTACTTCCCCAATCTACATATATACACTGTACATAAAGTTTTGAAACCAATTTTATAAACTACATACAAGACCAAGAATTTGCACCATCACATATTTTTATGATGCCTATGAACATGTTTTACTTTTAAGCTAGCTCAAGCAACGTTACAAAAGTGTCCTTTGCAGTTTTGCTTTTTAGCCAAATTATGTAAGAATGAATTTTTCTTCCCTTCTCCAGGACTGCAGTCAACTGTGATTAAAATTTGGAGAAATTATCGTCGTCCTCCTCACCCATTTATATTTCTCAGTAAGTGGAAAAGTAATTAGGAGAAAGGTGAGCTGCAGAAATTAAGAAAAAAGTTTTCTCTCTCCCTAAAAAAGTCTGCCATAACGTATGCTAATAACAACGCTAGGCCTGCTCGGTTTTTTGACTGTGCATGAGGAATGAAGGTTAGACTGCCGTTTCCCTTCCGTCCGACACTGATATATGTTTGTGTAACAGCTAATAATACAAACCCTAAAATAAGGAAGCCAACCGGCAGACCAGCCTAATCAGCCACAGCTGTTCCACTGCCACAATCATTATGATCGAGCTAATTTACGGCTAATATTTCCCTCTCTCCTTAACGACCAATTTTCCGCCCCCAAGATCCAAAGTACTATTCATAATGACGAGCCACGAAGGGAGAAAAGAGTTTAGTGTAAACAAAAGGGGAATCAATGCAATGCGTTGGGAAATGGAAATATCGGTAACAGGATTGTGTGGGATTGGGATCCCCATCTATGTCATGTCAACTAGTTTGGGTTGTGATAACTGGAAGTAATCCCATAATTCTATTACATTCATCCATTTCTGTTAGCTCGTCACTAAGGAGAATTGTTTGTTTTGGGAGTTGAGATGAGAGGAGAGTGATACAAATTCATTTTATAAGTCTGCTGATGTATACTACGCAGCTAACCCTCATAATAATTCCGAACGCCAACATGTCTAGAGAAGAACAAATATGGATTCAAAATGTATTGATGGAGTAAAAAGTTAATTTGGATAATTGATGACAGTGTTGATATGATGCTGAGAGTACAAATCTGACTCATTACACATATCACTGTTGTTGAAAAGGAGAAAAGACTTGACGCTTCACTCCTATGAAAAATTTCGCATTGCCCCAAAACTACAAAAACAATGTTAAGCATGTATGTAAAGTTGTTGTTTTTTATATTACTATTTTGTATCATTTTCAGACATACTTTTATACAAACGAATACGTATCAAAAGGAAAATAGAGTTTTAAAATGAAGCATTGGATGGTTAGATGTTATAAAGTCTCAATTAACCTCGAAAAAATGTTTACAACAGTTTGAAGTTTGCTTTTCAGGTCGTTCGCATTCCACCAGATGCACATAATTAAATGTGATGCCTGTTATGTGTTTGGTAGATAGAAACCAGTCAAATCCTCTGTGAACTTTATGCAACTAGAAGTCAAGGGAAAGTATTAGCCAACTTGGGGATGGTAATGATAGATATTAAGTAAGCGAAGGTTGATTTAAGTTCAGCAACTACACTTCCCTCTGACCTCTTTCCCAGGTTGCTAATTGAATTTTAACACTTTCATAATTACTATAACCCCATACTTAAAAGTTAAGTTGATCATCCCATTTTGTAACAGCGGCTCATAAGTAAGAAGTATTTTAGCGATTAATGAAAATCTATACTAGATGCTCTGCTCTTCACGTCTTGGAAGTTACACATTTTTATGAAATATTTTCTTTTTTTTCATATTCATTCCACAAACTGCTGAAGTTCACCCAAGAGCATTCTACATGAAGGCCCATGTCAAGTCAACCCATGTGAGACTCATTTTTCAATTTATCATAAATTGCAAACTGTGTTCCATCTTTCGTCACGTTTCCCTTTGTTTACTAGAGAGAAAAAGCTTATCAACATTTTTTCCTCTTGACATGTAACTAAAACTGAACTTTGATCGGAACGAAGACTTCAGCCGGCAAGAGAAAAAAAATCTTTCCCTTTTCACATTTTCCTGGCCCCCGTTATTTATGATATTTGCTGGGGAAGACGAAGGAAGATAAACCATTTTGTAATGGTCGATTGGCTATATTATTTGTCGATTTATGCAATAAAACCCATGATCTCCCCCACTGGGTATAAATGGTGCTACGTGCCACCAACTCCAATCCTCACCTTTTCATAACAAAAAAAGTTTTCACTGGAAAACACTGCTTCTCCTAAAGAACGGAATGGAACAAAGGGATTCCAAACTTATGTTGGTGCACCTGATACCAAAACATCCCATTCTATAAAAACCAGATACCATGCCTTAACCACCACCAACATCCCATTCTACTCTTAATGGATAGTTCATAGTTATATGAGCTTTAAAAAAAGTTTTTTTTTCTACAAAAATATAAAGGTAAACAAGAGGAGAGGAGAAGCCTCAGGTAGTAATAATCACCTAATATGGAACATTGAAGCCATCACCCACTACCCCATCACCATCAACATTATCATGGAGGATAATAGTGAAGAAAAAAACTTTTTTCGCTGGTTCTTTTCATGAGCATATATCCTAATGATAATGGGATGATGGGATGATAATGGAACTTAACAAGTGATGCATGGATTCAGTCATGTTTATCCCCTGCCTACTCTGAAGTTAAATGAACTTTCACAAGGTTGCTGGAAAAATAACATGTTCAAAGTTTCTCATACCTACTCTACTTTTTTCTATCCATTTGTTTTCTTTCTAGTTGATTGTGAAAATTTATCAAAAGAAAAGTATTTCAACGGGTGAATAAATTCATAATGTACATTTGTGAAAAGCTATATACACATTATGAAAAATATTAATAATGGGATGGGATGGAAAGGAAGGAGGTTGAGTCATCTTCCACTTTCTTTTTCCCCCCAAGATCAATACCATCATGATTATGGCGGTGTAGGATTACACAGCCCGACGGAAAAAAATCTCTTTGCATTATCCATATCTCTCGGCTATTTTAACTCTTACGTTCTGTCATAAAGAATAGTTCCATACATTATAACATAACTACAAGCGCCATGTCACCTCCAGCGCTATCAGCATCTCTCATCACTCATCGTGGCAACTGATGAAAAACTGCAGCCAAGATAATCTTCCTCCCGAAATTAAAATAGATTCTGTGTAGTTACGACAGCCGTTCCGTTATGCTTGTATTCAATAATGTTTGTCCATGGTGCACGCACGGCCGATTCTATGTAGCTTTGTAAAAGAGATGGATTCGCTGTGCCGTAAGGTGCAGATATATGTACAGTTACACACAATTAAAATCCAGATGTTCCCCATAAGTCAACAGTCTATGTATGGAGGGATCCAGTATTTAACTTTATTAGTAGGAGTGTTGAAAAATGCAAATAAATTTTAATACATTTTTTTGGAAGTGTCTGCTACATAAAGTGTTTAGTTAGTGCAAAACTGCAGATTTTTTGAGTGGATGAGTTGCGGCGTGGCTATGACATAAATGATATTATGAGAATTAAATATGCTGACGACGAAATATGAGGTGATGTGCAACTTTGAAGTGGAGCAATATGCCTTGCAAGTGCATAGTAACAGCTAGTGTTGGTTTCATAAAACATATTATGACAGTTTCCAGTCAAGCTAACACATTTGTCTTAAAAATTATAATCTTAGCAGGGCCAGGATTTGATGCCTTTGAAATTTAGATACGACTGAATTTGGTTGTAACCTATATTCATACGTTTGTGCAAGGAACAGTCTACAAACTCAATTTGAAATGGATTGTGTCGAAGTTAAGGATTCACAAAATAAATTTTTTAAAAGGCAGGCGTATAAAAACAAATAATTTTTATAATAAGGCTTCTGCAGAGATGCAACATTGACTTACTTGACAAATTGATATCTAATGGACTGGACGGTGACAATAACCACACCTACATAAAACCCGGTCCTAGTTATTTTATATTTTTCATGGGACATCCATTAGTGACGGAAGCGTTTTGCATCTGTATGACATTATAGGACACGACCGAGCTACCAAGTAGCATACGTATTCCATACAGTGGCGACAAAATGTCATCATTTAATTCACCTAAAATTGGCTCGTTTAGTATCCGAATGTTCGGATGTTTTTATATTATCTTTATTTTTGGCAACTACCAAATTAGTCAATTGTGTCGCAGTACGTTTAAAAAATGTGCTGACTAACAGCATCGGAATGGGTAGGAATCCCTTTTATGGAAATTCGCTTACGTCAACCTAAATTATCTTCTGTCATGTATAATCAGTCCTAAAAGCATAAGCGAGCAGGTTTTTCGCACTCTGAAACCTGGACTTGATTGGGCCATTTTCGCAGTGGACTTGCTCACTGAAACCGCCCTTGAAATCGCTCACGTAATGCATTGCGGCTATAAAATAATCTTAATCTGAAATATGTCATTCAACAATTTCAGTGTCAACCTCGAGTGTTCATCTCGAGGAGCGGGTAATAATGGTAGCAGTTTCTTCAAATTGAAAAGGTTCGCATGCAAAACAAAATCTTTACGGGGCGGAGGATCTCGATAAAAAGGTTTTTGATGCAGTAAGAGTGAGACAATTTACTTTCCTTGCTCAAGTTGGCCATGGTTAAGCACAGCAAGCAGAGTGCTTAATAAAAGTAGTACTGTTTTGACCTTAAAAAGATACTGATGATAAAGGTAAACGTAAGTCATGTTACCAAAATGAAGATATGAAAGAAAGGAAGACGAGTATTGGCTTGGATGGCAAGTTTTACCCACAATTTTGTTTGCCGCAAGTATGCCGTTTTATTGATGGGCAAAAATTGTAATTGTGAAAGTCTACCCATGCTGTGGTGTGTATTCCATTTGTGCTTTCTCCTTTCAATTTCCATCAAGCACCGAAATTTATTACGTAACAGCTTTTTGCAAGAACAAAGTTGGAAAATAATTGATGGTCTTACCGTCTAAAATCCTTGCTCATGCAAGCATAGATCACAGGATTCATCCCTGAGTTGATCCACCCCAGCCAGGTAGCGATATCCTGGATGAATTCAGCCTGCTGTAAACATGAACTGCAAAAGCCGGAAATAAGATTGGTCACAAAGAAGGGGAGCCAACAGACAATGAAAACCCCCATCACAATCCCCAACGTCTTTGCCGCCTTCTTCTCTTTCGCAAACTTGGCAAGCTTTCTACTAATGCTAAAGTGTTTCAGGTTTTTAGGAACAACTCGGACAGAATTAGCGCGGGAGTTGCTGGTTCCATTCCCGTTCCCTCCCGGCTGATGCGGGCTTAGCAGATCAATATGACCGATTTCTGACTCACAATCGTCTGAATTTTGATGTGTCGGCGGAGCATGGCGATTTGGGTGGTGGAGGGTGCCGGACCTTGCCGGACCTCCACCCCCACTCCCATGATCATTACTATGACTATGACAACCACTGGAGGGATTGGTATTTATAGGACGTCCACCCCTGTGAATCCTGAGGGTAAGCTCCATATCCCCGTCTGTACACAGTTTGGAGCCTGCCTTCAGACTTCGGGTTTGCTGTACAGCAGCTCTGTAGATTCGGTAGTAAGTGAAGACCATCACGAACAACGGGCCGTAGAAGGAAATGATAGAGGAGAACACCAGGTAAGGAATGTCCTGTGTGAAGGGGCATTTGAACTCCGGGATGGGCTCCGTCCTCATCGCCCGCCACCACAAAATGGCAGGGAAGGAGATGAGACTGGAGCACACCCAAACAAGGGCAATCAGGGAACACGCCCTGTTGGTTGTCATCTTTGACGGATAGGAGAAAGGATCGGTGATAGCCCAGTAGCGGTCCAGGGATATTACGCATAAGTTGAGTATTGAGGAGGTGGATCCCAACACATCCAGCGAGTGCCAAAGGTCGCACCAGTGCTCTCCGAAGATCCATTTCTTATTCATGAACTCAAAAATCGCTTGAAACGGCATCACAACCAGTCCCACAAGACAGTCAGCCACTGCGAGGGAAGTGATGAAGTAGTTCGTGACGGAATGTAGGTATCTTTCCCTGGCAACGGCCACCACCACCAGGGCATTCCCGAAAACAGTGGCGGTGCAAAATATTGAAAGGACGACGGCAAGCCATATGTTGTAGGCGCTTCTGCTTTCTCCACTAGCCTCTAGGTCCTCAATCTCGTCTCCCTTCCCTCTCCCGCTGCTGATGTTCCAGAAAGAGTCTTCTGTAGTGTTTGAGTCTTCCACCAAAGTTGCCAAAGTTGTGTGAATGAAAGAGTTTGGGCTAACAAAGAAATCGGCCATTGTTCCAACACAAATATAAATATAAATACTACAAAGCTAGCAAGACTGAAAACAAATAAACTTAGCCGCTCCTTCCACACTCTCACGTTGTTTTTACTTTCTCTTTCACTTTTAGAACTTTCACAAAGATTCCCTTTCTGACTCACAGACGTTTCCAGATATTCATTAACTGTGGCTCAGCTTTTCCTCTCCAGTTTTAGTATTTTGTAATAATGATTTTCTGTTTAAGTTTCACTGGACAATATGACTAGTGTATGTTGATGTATATTTTCGAGTTAGCAAATTTAATCCTCTTCCCCTCTGAAACTGTCTGGAGTTGTGTGAAGTCCTCCGCATACAGTATGTCTTTGGAGTGAAAGCTAGTTTGCATAATATAGCCTAATAATTGTCTTTGTCTGTCTGATTTCCTTTCGCTCGCAGAACTGGAAAGGATGAAGATTATCCTCTTTTCGTAATAACAGGTACCTAACAAAAACTGTTGTCATTCACTTTCTTTTGTTGTATTTATAAGCATTTTTCTTCTTCCTCTTTTCATCAGAAGGGTTTTGTCACACTGCCATATTCATGGTTTCTACCGACTTATAATAAATAGTGTATGTATCTATATACATAAAAGTTACATAGAAGAGTGGATACCTTTTATCCAAGTCCTATTAAAGTAATTTTGAAGATGCTCTTTTAAATATCTTTTGCCTCTCTTTTAGCTTCCTGCTCAACCTCAGCTTGATCTTTTATCCATCATTGTCAATTCAGTTCTCGAATTTTGCCTCCAGACTTTCTCCCATTCATGATGATAATGACGAGGATGACAATAATGATGATGGCAGTTTGGCAGTAATATTCAGTGGCTTTTCTTGTCTCTTTGTCTCTCTCTCTCGTTCGTCTCTTCACTCCCTTTAAACTTTCCCTTGGAGACCGGCCGAGATATATGGCTGAAGGTAGAATAACGATAAGACCAGCATTTTAACCATACTTAGAAAGTTTGCTGTGGATGAAGGAGAAGATGATGATAACGAAGAAAGAAGCTCAACACGCATTGTAAGTTGCTGACAACCAGCCCAAGCCACACATCTCATGTTTCTGAGTGTATCGGTATCAATACGTTGGTTTGTGGGAAGGGGTTCCTCCGAATACTCCTAGTTTGATGATGAGCAGCGCCCTAGCCCTTTCTCCATTCTCTGACGAGCTCCAACTGCACATGGAACGGCAAAAAAAAATAAGAAAATGCACATAACTTATAGATCCCAAATTTCCATTTTTTAGTCAAAGAATAATAATAATATAACTATGATCCTGGTTCATTTCATGTTGTGTCATTAGTTTTTTCAAACAAAAATTTATATAATCAATTGACAATTGAAGGTTTAAAATATCACGTATTACGCTCAAAAGCATGACTTCAGTATTTTAACGATAGGACGCTGGTCGGTCGAGTCATTTGACTGAATTTTTAGATGAATATAATTTTACCAAGGGAAAAATATAATGACACTCATATGTCATGTAACAATATGGTATCA
>JAQIWX010000421.1:0-17246 GCA_034696785.1 Lepidocyrtus cyaneus | reverse complement strand
TACTAAAAACTAAATATGACTCTTGTGTCATGTCAATTGACCCAAACTTATACATTTTTCAGTTTCCCTTTTTTGAACATTTTTTTTACATTAATTAATTCTCTCGAAGCAATCCCTTTTTCATAGAGAAAATATTTTGCAGCTACTTTTTTTCTATCAGGGAAATTGCAGCTTTCACCAGGGAAGATGAAGTTTTACTTTTTTTTAACGCTACGCTTTTTTTATTTTTTAAGTTCGCCGTCCAATTTTAAGTTCGCCTATTTTTATTAACTTAAGCAAAAAAAAACAAGAAACTATAATTGCCATTAATTCATTTTTTTTAACCATTTAGTTGGTTTCTTACACAAATGATTATGGCTTTTGCAGCATCGCTAATCCAAAATATTTTTTTTAAATTGACTTTTTTTTATATGTTCAGCTTTAGTGGTTGGAAGCAGCCACATTTTGGCGCATTGTTATATAGCTTACATTTATAATATTTAGCTTAATTTGCCATGAAATTAGCTTCAGTTACTGTTATGTAATATCCGAAGTCAGAACAAGTCACACGATCCATCACCCATCATCAACAACACTCATATACACACTGCACCGGTGTTATTATTTTGCTGTACAAATGAATTAATATTTAAAAAATAATAATAAAGCTATTATAACTACAACTGCTGCTTTCCTTTAATGTAAATTAAGTAAATATACATACATATGATTAAATACTAATTCATCAATGTAACACTTATTGCGTCATATTTTATTTTTAAAACGTGGCCATTCTACTAAAACAAACCAGCTAATTAAAATTTAAATGAAGCTTTATACAAGCTATATTATTACTATTATTATTCTAAATACTTTTAAGATATAAAATATAAACACTGACACAAGTTTTCTTTGAATTGTCATCACAGTCAATTTACACATTTCGTTTTAAAAACAAAGCCATAGTTTTATCCAAACTCCGCCTTAATGTTAAACACGCACACAAAAGTTCATTGTTTTAATGGAAAGATTACAACTAACATGCGAACATGACACTGATTACTGTATAGCGCCGACGGCCCAGCACGGATGTGCGACGACCCAGCGTTGCCGACTTGGAGGAGAGGATTGACAAGCCTTCAACACCCCTCAGGGCAGTGGGGGATGCCGGACCACCAGCGATTGTTGATATTGCTGAGAACTACACAGCGGTTGAAGGTTAACACTAGTAGTGTGATGAAAAATGGTTTTGTCAGTGAGCAAAATTTAGTATTAATTTATTCAAGGGATTTACAAGCTAAATTTGGGATGGGGCTGTGTTTTTTTTTCTCTCGACGAATTCCTCAGATGCCAATGGATACATCACTGTCCAAGTGGAGGGCAACCCACCCCCCACCTTCAAGTTCTACAAGGGGATTACGGAAATCATGGACGGGGGTCGGTATAAGTGTGTCACGGACGGAGACACCAACATGATCACATTGTGCATCCGTAAGATCAAACCCAATGACGAGGGAAAGTACAAGATTGTCATTACCAATTGTCATGGAGAGGACTCTGCAGAGTGCGTCCTCTTTGTCTCAGGTAAGAATACGATAGCACGCATCCAAACTCGTAATTAAACCCAGTCGCCAACCAATCCTCCCGCCCAACTAATACTATAAATGATGGTAACAATACGATGACCAATGTGTTTCACCTTCATAGACGCCAGTGGCATGGACTTCCGTGCCATGCTCAAGAAGAGAAAGTACGCCAAATG
Source organism: Lepidocyrtus cyaneus (assembly GCA_034696785.1). Classification (NCBI taxonomy): domain Eukaryota; kingdom Metazoa; phylum Arthropoda; class Collembola; order Entomobryomorpha; family Entomobryidae; genus Lepidocyrtus; species Lepidocyrtus cyaneus. The sequence continues at coordinate 15,505 of JAQIWX010000421.1, read as the reverse complement.
GGCTAAGGAAGAGGAAGAACTCAAGTACGACCTTAAGGAAACTCCGAAGGATGAGAAACCCAAGCTAAAACACATTGAAAGGGTAAGCCTCCTTTTTAGTCCTTTTTCACTCTAATTTGAAAAAAAAAACACTTCAACTAAATAAGGCACTTCCTCTTCTTCATAATGAATTCATCCTTCAATTTGAGAGGAACAACTACGCACAAAAAATCTTATGTGGATGTAAAAAAAAGTCTTATTTTAAAAAAATGGACAAACATTCTGTGCAGAAAGAATTCGCACAAAATTGTGTTGTAAAATGCAACAGGTAAAAATAAATTTCATGACATTCCATTCCATTGGCACACAACTGCATTCACTTCTGTTTTACTATGTTCTTTTCAAATAAAAAAAATATATCAACAACTTCTTCTTTCCTCTGTCTCTTTTCTCTTTCCTTCACTTCTTCTTCTGTCACTGTCATCATCTTATTCTTTCAAATTGTTTCTTTATAATCAGTATTATTATTATTATGTAATATTTTATCTCATGTCATGTCCATGTATGTATCCAATAATTTGCTATGTGCCAACTTATGTATTTGGTTATCTCCTTTCCGATTGTGTCATCCTCCCAAAAATATATGTGATGTGTACCCTGTCTCTCTCTCTCTCTGTTATGTTATGTAATGTGAAAACTCCAAAGCTATTTCTTACGCTTGAACTGTTGGTTGATGCATAAGTTACCTTGTCTGGGTTCCATAATATCTCTCGTCCACTTTCTCTCTCTCTCTCTCCAAATTTAAAATTTAGTCTCCTTTAACTTGTTCTACTGTTCTACCTTCAATAGTTTACTGTGCTGGTATTTTACATAGAAACTTAATAGTGGCCGCTCCGAATCCCTCGACGCCGGAACGAAGGAGAAAGCCCCAGTTAGTTGGAAACAGGTACTTTAATTAATCAAAAACAAAAACATTCCTTGGCCTCCCCTGGACAAAACTCTTTCCCCTGTTTCAGTTCACTTTTTTGTTTCACTCCCAAACTTAAATAACTTTTGTAAACCCTATATAGACAATTATTGTTTTATTTATCTCTTGGAACCCCCCCTTCCCTTCTTATTTTGTTGTCAATCGTAAACTGACTATGGTAAGACCTCAATTTTAGTGGTCCATGGAGTCCGTACAAAAAAACGAAATAGGCAATTGAAGGAAAAGAGTATGTTTTCTTCATGCATCATCATGAAAAGTAAAAGTACTTATGACGAGTCTCCCGCCAACTTGTATGATTACTCCTTCCCTGTTTTATTCACTTTCGCCCGACCTAATCTACTTATCTCATAAAACCTCACAGAAGTCACAAGACAAAATTTCAGTTCAGTTTCAATTTTTTTCAGTCGTTTTTTTTTGTAACAAAGCTCAACTCAACTCCATTAAATGACTAGAGTAAATCTGGATGTGATGTGATTAGCCCAGACAAGGTAACAAACACCAACGTTAATAGCACAAAAATCGGTTAATATTTAGTGTATGTTCATACATATTATTCTATCAAGTACAACTTCTGATAACTGCATCCCATCCCACAGTGGCCAACTTAAGAATGATTGCAGCAGCATGAATGATTTTAAACCTATACCTGTTAATAGTATTTCAGTCATGGATTCAATTTGAAGAATAGTTAAAATCATCAACCAGTATCCAAAAAATAATAACAGTAATATTTATTACTCTCAACCTTGATTAATATCACCCTATTTTTGACAGGAGACTCTTTTCTTTTCGTGAAATTTCTTTTTTATCGTAATTATTATCTACCTATTTGGGAAATTCGTTTCATGTAAGACTCCAGGATCCCTGAAATTTCTTTCATTTTATTTTAAGTTTTGCATGCTAGTTGCATCCGTTTTTAAATCTGTATATTATTATTATTTTACATTTAATTTATTTCTTCTTTCCTCTTCAACTTCTGTTATGATTTTATGTTTGTTTATTTTGCAATGCATGAAGTTACCATGCTTGTTTTGCTACACATTTTTTTTACAATTTGCTCAATAATAATGTTCTGATGGGATTGAATGGGAATGAACAACCTTGAAATTTGTGTAGGCAATAGGGAAAGTGAAACGTCGTTACACACTTCAAGAGGTTATCCCGGACTGGCCGACACTGCTTCCGGTGGACAAAAACAAAAAGGTATCAGATCACGATAAAGCCAGTCCCTCCGGCCACCTGGAACCACCTCGTCCAATAACAAGCTTAGCACAAAAAGTAACTTTGGTAACGCTTACTCTATCTCTGACTTTAATCAACTTTCTTTATTAAAAATTCAAGATAATTATTACTATTAATGCGCTGAGCTAACTATATGCGGATGCAGTTATCAGCAGGTATGATGATTAAATATTTCGGAGGGAGGACAGTCGCTTAGCTGTATTATACACACTCCCATGCCAGTGTCCCTCAACAATCCGCTCCTTTCCCTTAATCGGTTTTTATTTTTTACATCAAAATTTTGCTTGCTGTGTTCATCCCTGTATGGTACACACATGGCTTACTACTGTATTTGTACTCTGTAAAAAAAATGCTAGTATGTATGTATGTATGTGATCCGTTACCCGAGTAGGTCATATTCATAATTTATGACTCAGAAACAATAATATACCCACACACTATGTACAGCCTGGGGACAGCAAGTCACGGAGATCCTCATTCCTGGCAGATGTCATTCCAGACTGGCCTGTTCTTCAACCTTTAAACAGGAAGGAGGTTGGAGTTATACAACTAAATTTTTTCATTTTCTCTTCTTCTCCTTCTTCTTCTACTTTCTCTTTCTTTGTCGCTTTTCAAATCAGCAAATTTCCTTTTTTCTCTATGACTATCTCTATTATTGCTCGAGTTATGTAGAAGCTGTGGAGGGAGAGTTAGTTTTGAAATCCTCTGCCAACCTCAGATACTAAATTGCACGAGCAATCAATAGGAAGCAAATGTTCAAGAGTCAATTAATCAAGTATTGCAACAGAGCACGTGTTTCAGCCAGACATTGTTAAAAAAAACTGAGCCCGTTTACTCCACCTTCCTTACAACCTGTACAAATAAATTGCACCCTTTCCATGTTAGCAATACAGATAATTTTACACACTTTATTTTTCTTTACCAGCAGAAGCTACTTACCCTCCTGAAACGGATAAAATAATTTACATAAGATTGTATTATATTCCCATAGGCCAATATCATTTATTCCATTGTGCTGTTTTGTAATGTTGATTGGTTGATCCGTGGCTGGGGCATGCATCGAGTTCTTTCAATTGAAGCATGCTCATGCCCAAATTGCTCAAAATATTTCCCATCATAATTAAAAAAAAATCTTTTCTGATAATTACTCTACTACAGCATTCCAAGTAATCCAATTACTATTGTAGCTTCCCGCTAACCGTACAGTAACATTACGTAAGTATTGCTTTCTAACACATTAACCATCAACATTCTTCCGCACACTGTCACTCTATTTTCGTCCGACTTTCAACCACATCGGAAAATTTTCTTCCCAACAACTGACTCGATTCGATTTTTGCTTCACGTGAAACAAGAAGGAACACTACTTTTGTTTTTGTCTTTTGACATTCCTTTCGATGAAACTCTGCTCTCGTCAACTTTTGCCTCCCGAAAGGAAAGTTTTGGGAAAGGGATGCCTGTTTTTTGATGACTTTTCTATGAAATGTCAAGTTCTCCGTCCTCAGTTTTAATTTGTATCATTTTATTTACTTTATTTATGTTGTTTTATGTTATGTTATTTTTTTTATGTTGTTTCCTTCTTTATTCTTCTTTCACTTTCAAACGCCTTTCTTCATCTTCTCTTTCTTTCTGTATGTTATTCATGCACACTTTTTTACTCCCTATTTTTCATACACATCTTTTCATGAATACGTAAAGATTTCTGTTTTGAAAATGGGAAATCATATTTTCTACAACAAATTTGTTTTCAGTACTGGAACAAAACATTACTGGTACATAATTACATTTTTGGTACACGTTTTGTAAAGCAAAATGAGCGGATTTTATACGGACCAGGTAAAACAAAGGAAAAATTGAGTCATACGATACTCAAAAAGTGACTCGATCATTTAACATTTTTTTCTCCAACGGCTAATCTTTGAAATGGCAAATGAATTATGTATGAACACTTGAATGAAAATATAAAAAAAATATTATGTTATTTTTGCCTGGAAAAAGAAAACCGGAACAGGCAACTTTTTAATTGATCTGATTAATTAATGAATATACAATGCGTTGCATTTAATTTCACTTTGAACTACTATTTAAGGAAAGAGACTGATTGTGGCCTTTTATTTTTTACTTTGACTTGGGTGGGCTGAGTAGAAGACAGATTCATTCCAGAAACCTTTAGTGGACCAATACTGTAAGGAGGGAAAAGACAAGAAGGTTGTCTTTGAAGCTATCTTTTCCAAGGCGAACGCAAGAGCGAGGTGGTACTGTCGTAAAGACGTAAGTCAAGCACAAGCAGAGCAAATGTTTAAAAAAAAAAGTAATTAATTAATGTTGTTTCGGAGGGCGGGACTACACATGAATAATTTTTTTCGTTGATGCTGTAGGAGCTGTTCCTGGGAGCCAAGTACAAGATAAAGGTGGAAAATGAGACGTACTCCCTCCTCATCAACAATCCCAGGATGGAGGATATGGGAAGATATACAATTGAGATTAGCGGGATCAAATCGGAAGCCTTCCTCACGGTGGAGGAGGCGGATCCCACCTTCACCTTCATCCGTCCCCTGAACAAGCGGCATGATGGCTATTGTAACCGGGAGATCGAGATGGAGTGTATGCTGTCCAGCCCTCGTGCCCTGGTGACATGGTTCAAGGGGGATACCCAGCTCAGTAACGGGGAGGACTACGAAATCTCCAAAGATATGACCGGCATCTGCCGGCTCACCATAAAGAAGCCCAAGTTGGGGGATGCGGGCAAATACACCTGTAAGATTGACAAGCAGGAGGAGAGGACGGAAACGCAACTCAACGTCCAGGAGTGGCCCTTCCGCTTCACGAAGCAGTTGCTCGGGATCCAAGCCACGGAGAAGGACTACGTTTGCATGGAATGCGAACTGGATGAGGATGACGGGGACGTGGAATGGTTCCGGGATGGGGAGCCCATCAAACCGGACAAGAGGATCCAAATAGTGAAGGACGGGAAGAAGAGGAAGTTGATCTTTAAGGAAGTGAAGATCACGGATGCCGGGCAGATCTCATGCAAGTCTAATGCGGATGAGACTATCGGGGAGCTGGTCGTCCAGTACCGTAACAACTTCAACAAGAAGTTGAAGGATACCCATGGGGTGGAGCGGGAGAGGATCGTGCTGGAAGTGGAGCTGCTTGACCAGACGGCCTCCACGGAATGGACTCTGAATGGAGAGCCGATTGTGCCGAATGACAGGGTCGAGATCAAGAATCTAGGAGGTGGTCGCCACCAGCTCATTTTCAACAAAGCGGAACTGGCGGACAGTGGAGAAATCGTGTGCAGTTCTGGAAGGCTCACGTCAACCTGTAAGTTCAGTGTGGGGAAGGGCGAGAACCCGCCCGTTATCAATTTCGAGGAAAATGTAGAGGGACCTGCAAGCAAGCCGCTGGTTTTCAATGTTCCATACTCTGGTAAGCACTAAATTGTAATATCCAGTACATCATAATTAAATATTCATTCAGCGGCATTAATCGTAATTATGAATTGTTTTTTTTTTAATTACAGTTGCGGGAACAAGGCAGACCCCAGTAGAAGGAAAATTGATTCACAATGGGAAGGTGCTACAGCTCAAGGAAGTGGAGGTCGTGGTCCTGGATGACCGCGTCGACTTCAAGTACAAGAAGCCTGCTCGAGAGCTAAGCGGCAACTACACCATCAAGATCAGCAACGCCCAGGGAGAGGACACTCGGGAAGTGTTTATCAATTTCCAGGACGTGCCACAGCCACCTGCAAGCATGGAAGTAAGTGATATTTTCCAAAGCTCATGTGTCATCACATGGCAGCCGCCCAAGGACGACGGTGGAAGTCCCCTTGTGCACTACTTGATCGAGCGTCAAGACCTCAGTGTCAAGGGAGGCTGGCACAGCGTGGCAGAAGTGCCTTCGTCCGACTTCACTTACAAAGTTGAGGATCTGGTCCACAGGAAAGAGTACAAGTTCAGGGTCCGAGCTGTGAACAAGCTGGGACCGTCTGAGCCTGTCACCTTCCCCAAAACTGTGCTCGCAAAAGATCCATGGGGTAAGTTAAGAATAATTTAAATATCTAATTAAAACTGTTACTTGTTTGAGAATGGATTGTATTTACTATTTTATTTTATTTTGCGCCACTCCAGACGAACCCGGTAAACCCACCGGTGTGGATGTTGTGGACTGGGATGCCGACCATGCTGACCTTATCTGGAAGCGTCCAGAAAACGACGGTGGCTCCCCAATCACCGGCTACATAATCGAGTACAAAGAGAAGTTCTCCAAGGATTGGGTCCCCGCCAAGGAGATCCAAGGGGACGTGGAGAAAGCCACAGTGGATGGCCTCACCGAAGGCAAACAATACGAATTCAGAGTACGGGCAGTGAACAAAGCAGGACCTGGAGAGCCGTCCGACGCCTCCAAGCCAATCATTGCTAAAGCCCGCTTCGTCAAGCCCTACATTGTTGGGGACGGTCTTAAAAACATTGTTGTGAAGAAGGGACAAATTATCAAATATGACATTAAGTACCAGGGTGAGCCGGAACCGGAAGTGACTTGGGAGCTGGAGGGAAGTGAAATCAAGCCTTCGGGTGACCGTGTCACCATCGAGCAGTACGAACGCAACTCCGTTCTCACCGTAAGGAAAGCAGTTCGCGGTGACTCCGGAAAATATAAGCTCACCCTGCACAACTCCTCCGGAACGTGCACCTCCATTGGGGATGTTGTCGTCCTCGACAAGCCATCCCGACCTGGAGGCCCGCTGGTAGCAGAGGAGGTTCGAGCAGACCATATCACAGTCGCTTGGAAGAAACCGGAAGATAATGGCGGCTCCCCCATTACCGGCTACGTGATTGAGAAAATGGACATGGAGACTGGAAGATGGATCCCTGCCGGGGAGGTGGGTCCCAACGACACAAACTTCAAGGTTGATGGACTCACTCCCAAAAAGAAATACAAGTTCCGTGTCAAGGCGGTAAATAAGGAGGGAGAGTCCGAGCCCCTGGAAAGTGATGAGCCCATCGTCGCCAAAAATCCTTACGATGAGCCATCCGCACCCGGAAGGCCGGACATTGTTGACTATGACAATAAATCAGTGACCCTCACCTGGAAGAAGCCGGATAACGACGGCGGACGTCCAATCACTCACTACATTATTGAGATCAAGGACAAGCTGACCGTCGACTGGACACAGGTTTTGGAAACCAAGGACGCGGAATGCAAAGGGGTGGTGGATGGGCTTCGGGAAAAGCAAGTCTACTCCTTCCGAGTGATAGCGGTGAACAAGGCAGGGAAGTCCCCTCCATCCGAACCAACTCCCAATCACGTCTGCAAGCACCGCTACCTCAAGCCCCGCATTGATCGGGACACATTCAAGAGCATTACCGTGAAGGCGGGAAGGACTCACAAGTGGGCTGTAGACATTATCGGGGAGCCTCCACCAGAACTGACCTGGTCCTGGAGGGACGGGATAGCCCTCACCAATACTGAAAGGATCGAAATTGAGAACCAAGAGTATCACACGGACATGACAATTAAAAATTGCAAACGCTCCGACACCGGCAAGTACACCCTGAAGGCAGAAAACTCCTCAGGGGTGGACTCGGAAACTGTGGAGTTCATTGTGTTAGGCAGACCCAGTCAGCCCAAGGGACCCCTCAAGGTTTCCGATATTCATAATGAAGGATGCAAGCTCACGTGGGAGAAGCCGGATGACGATGGCGGTCTCCCTATCAAGGAATACGAAATTGAAAAGATGGACATGGCAACCAAGAGATGGGTCAGGGTTGGTAAATGCCCAGGGAACCAAGTTCCCCCATTCTTTGAGGTGACTGGACTCGTACCCAACCAGGAATACCAGTTCCGCGTTGTCGCCGTCAATGACGAAGGAGACTCAGATCCCCTCGTGACGGACCACCCAATCACAGCCAAGAATCCATTTGACGAGCCCGGCAAACCAGGCACACCCGAGATCACGGACTACGACAACGTCTCAGTGGATCTCAAATGGGCGGCTCCCAAAACGGATGGCGGGGCCCCAATCGAAAAATACATTATTGAGAGGAAGGACAAGTACAAGCCAGACTGGGAAAAGGCGGCAGAGGTCCCTGGTGACCAGCTCACCGGCAAAGTCTTGGATCTGAAGGAAGGAGGCGAGTATCAGTTCCGGGTTGTGGCCGTGAACAAAGCAGGTCCAGGCCCGGCCTCGGACTCAACCAAGCCACATATTGCTAAGCACCGAGCCCTGAAACCCAGAATTGACAGGACCAATTTGAAACAGACCGTTGTCAAGGTTGGGAAGCCAATCCGGCTGGATGTCAACATTAGGGGAGAGCCGCCACCAAAGGTGGTCTGGATGTTGAAGGACCAGGAGGTCACGGAATCCAATGTGGAAATCATTAACGTGGACTACAACACTAAATTCGACATAAAGGAGGCAATCCGAAAGAACAACGGGATATATAAGATCATTGCCACCAATCAACATGGCAAGGACGAGGCCGACGTGGAGCTTGTCGTCCTCGGAGCACCAAGCCGACCTAAAGGGCCCATGAAGGTCACTGACGTTACCAAGAATGCCGCTCGAGTACACTGGGATAAGCCAGAGGACGATGGTGGCAAACCGATTACGGCATACGTCGTGGAGAAAATGGATATGGCTACGGGACGGTGGGTTCCGGCAGGAAGGGTCGGACCTGAAGCGAAATCCTTTGACGTCACCGGACTTCAAGAAGGTCACGACTATCAATTCCGCGTTAAAGCTGTGAATGAGGAGGGCGAATCCGAGCCCCTTGAAACTGACAAGGCTACCACAGCCAAGAATCCCTTCGACGTCCCCAGCCCACCCGGCACGCCCGAGTTTGAGGATTGGGATGTGAACAGGGTGGATCTGAAATGGGCCATGCCAAAGTCCAACGGAGGAGCTCCAATCAGCCACTACATTGTGGAACGTAAGGATAAATTCGGGACATGGGAGGAGGCTCTAGTGACAGACACACCGGACTGCAAAGGCCGGGTTACTGGCTTGATCGAAGGTCAAACATACCAGTTCCGCGTGCGGGCAGTCAACAAAGCCGGACCTTCCGAGGCCTCCGACTCGACCAAGCCCCATGTGGCGAAGGCCCGCTTCCTCAAGCCCCACATTAACAGAGACAAGATGCAAACAATTACAGTCCGCGCTGGGAACATTGTCCGGTTGGATGTTGACGTTAAGGGCGAGCCTCCACCAACAATGACCTGGTCCTTCAAAGATAACAAGTTGGAGAACACGTACAATCTGAAAATTGAGAACGAGGACTACAACACTCGGCTCAACTTGAAGGAAACCAATCGGGAGCTCAGCGGTAAGTACACGCTGGTCGCGGAGAATGAGGTGGGCAAGGATGAGGCCACCGTGGAAATCAACATCCTGGACAGACCCGGAAAGCCAGAAGGTCCTCTGGAAGTGTCCGACATACACAAGGAGGGATGTCACCTCAGCTGGAACAAGCCCAAGGACGACGGCGGTCTCCCGATCCAGTCCTACATTGTGGAGAAAATGGATGCAGTGACAGGTCGCTGGGTCCCTTGTGGCCGTGTGGATGGAAAGCAAACGGACATGGAGGTGACCGGACTGGAGCCCGGCCACAAGTACCAGTTCCGAGTCCGTGCCCAGAACGAAGAGGGCGAATCAGATAATTTGGAGAATGACCACCCAATCATAGCCAAGGATCCGTTCAACCCCCCTGGGGCTCCCGGAATCCCCGACGTTTTCGATTGGGATGAAAAGTCCGCCAAGCTCAAGTGGGACCATCCCATCAAGGATGGAGGCTCCCCAATTACGGGCTACATTATCGAGATGATTGACCAATTCGGCGGAGCATTCACGAAGTGCGCCGAAGTCCAAGGGGATGTGTGCCAAGGGACGGTTCTCAAGTTGGAGGAAGGAAACAAGTACGAGTTCCGCGTCCGGGCGGTGAACAAAGCAGGTCCTGGTGATCCATCCGAGTCCTGCAAGCCCCACTTGTGCAAGGCCCGCTACCTCGCACCCAAGATTGACCGCACCAATTTGCAACCCACCGTAGTGAAAGTAGGACAGCAAGTCTATTTGGATGTAGACATCCGAGGAGAGCCTCCTCCAAAGGTCACATGGACAATTAATGGAAAGGACGTTGAGCAAACGGATTTGCTCCGGATTGACAATATCGACTACAACACCAAGTTCCACTTGATGAGGGCGAAGAGAATCAACTCCGGCATTTATACAGTGACGGCCGTCAATGACAGTGGAAAGGACGAAGCCACAATTGAGATTACAGTGCTGGGCAAACCCAGCAAGCCAAAGGGCCCCTTGGATGTCTCCGACATCACCAAGAATGGCTGCAAACTGAAATGGGACAAACCAGAGGATGATGGCGGCACCCCGGTGGAGTTCTACGAGATTGAGAAGCTCGACCCGTTGACCGGCACTTGGGTCCCTTGTGGAAAATCCGATACGCCGGAATTCCAAGTGACGGGATTGCAAGAAGGGAAGCAGTACAAGTTCCGAGTCCGGGCGGTGAACAAGGAGGGTGGAAGTGATGAGCTGGAGTGTGATAAGCCGATCATCGCCAAGAATCCTTTCGACCCCCCGAGTCCACCTGGAAGACCCACACCAACGGATTGGGACAAGGATTATGTGGATCTGGAATGGGCCGCCCCGAAATCCGATGGCGGAGCCCCGATTGAGAAATACATTGTCCAGATGCGGGACAAGGAAACAAGGAACTGGGTGGATGCGGGCTCCTTCCCAGGAAACAAGACCAAGGCCAAAGTGACCAGCGTTCAGGAAGGACATGAATACGAATTCAGGGTTGTTGCCGTCAACAAGGCGGGACCCAGCGAGCCCTCGGATCCTTCCAAGAGCGTTGTCGCCAAGCCCCGCTTCCTGGCTCCTTACATTGACAGGAAGAACCTCGGCAAGAAGATTATCCGTACTGGGGAGATGCTCAACTTGGAGATTGATATCAAGGGCGAGCCTCCACCAAAGGTGACTTGGACGTTGAAGGGCGAGCCTGTGAAGAATGAAAGGCTCAAGTTGGAGGATGAGGACTACAAGAGCAACTTCCTCTTGGTGAAGTCCCGTCGAGCGGACACCGGCATATACACAATTACCGCTGTGAACGACTCCGGCAAGGATTCTGTCGAGTTGGACCTCACCGTTTTGGGCAAGCCCTCCAAGCCAAAGGGCCCTCTCAAGGTGTCCGACGTCAAAGCAGATGGCTGCAAGCTGCAATGGAACAAACCGGAGGATGATGGTGGTGAGCCAATTGACCACTACGTTGTGGAAAGGATGGATACCTCCACCGGAAGATGGGTTCCAGTGGGAACCTCCAAACTTCCTGAGATGGACGTCACCGGATTGAACGAGGGCAAGGAGTACTTGTTCCGAGTGAAGGCGGTCAACTCTGAAGGGGAATCCGATCCCTTGGAAACTGACTTCCCGACCCTAGCAAAGAATCCATTCGAAGAGCCAAGCCCACCCGGGAAACCCAAGGCCAAGGACTGGGATCGCCATCACGTCGACCTTACATGGACAACCCCAGACTCCGACGGTGGAGCCCCGATCACCTCCTACATTATCGAGAAGAAGGATGAGTTCTCCACAAAATGGCAGAAGGCTATTGAAATCATTGGGGATAAGTGCGAGGCCCGCGTCCCTGACCTCATCGAAGGGATGAAGTACCAGTTCCGTGTCAAGGCTGTGAATAAAGCAGGCCCCTCCAAGCCATCCGACGCTTCCGACCTGATCACCGCCAAGTCCCGAAGACAGCCACCCAGGATTGACCGTCTCACAATGAAGGACACTCAGGTGAAGGTGGGACAGACCATTAAATACGATGTGAAGGTGAGTGGAGAGCCACCCGCATCCAAAACCTGGACCATTAACGGGGAGGAACTTAAGGCCGGCGGAAATGTGTCAATTGAAAAGGAGGACTATCGTGTCCGCCTCACCATTACCAATGCAACCCGGGGCCACTCTGGAAAGTTCACCTTGAAGGCCACAAACAACTGCGGAGAGGATGAGTGCACCGTGGATGTGACCGTCCTCAGCAAGCCTTCCAAACCAAAGGGACCCCTTGACGTCTCTGACATTCACAAGGAGGGCTGTACCCTCAACTGGAAGCCACCAGAGGATGATGGCGGAGCACCGATTGAGTTCTATACTGTGGAAAAATTGGATGTGGACTCTGGAAAATGGATCCCCATCGGGAAAGCACTAGAGCCCAAAATGGTTGTCAACAATTTGCAGCCCGGACAGGAATACAAGTTCCGCGTATGCGCGGTCAACTGTGAAGGGGAGTCCGAGCCATTGGACACTGAAAAGTCCATCATTGCAAAGAATCCATTTGATGAGCCCGGACCACCCTCCAATGTGGAGGCCGTGGATTGGGACAAGAACTTTGTGGACTTGAAATGGGACAAGCCTGTTCAAGACGGAGGGAGCCCCATCACCGGCTACATTATTGAGAAGAAGGAGCCGGGTGGTAAGTGGGTCAAGGCGGCGGATCTCAAGGGAGATGACACTCAAGGAAGGGTGGATGGATTGGATGAAGGCCAAACATACGAGTTCCGTGTCAAGGCGGTGAACCAAGCAGGACCGGGAGATCCATCCAAGGCCTGTGAGCCCGTCACATGCAAGCCCCGTAAGGTGAAGCCCAAGATTGATAGGAAGACCCTGAGAAAGATCAACGTTCGTGTTGGGGAGCCCTTCTTCTGGGATGTGAAGATTAAGGGGGAGCCCACTCCCACTGTTGTCTGGACACATAATGGGAAGTCCATTATGGAGAGCAGTGAGAAGAGGATCAATAACGTTCCCAACGTCTCCAAATTCAACTTTGACAATCCGGAAAGGAAGGACAGCGGCACGTACAAAATCGTCGCCACAAACAAGTGGGGTGAGGACGAGGCGGAAGTGGAGGTTCTCGTGATTTCCAAGCCCGGCCCACCAGAAGGACCCCTCGAAGTCAATGACATCCGAAAGGATGGATGCAAACTGAAATGGAAGAAGCCAAAGGATGATGGCGGCGTACCGATTGAGACATACGTCGTTGAAAAGTTCGACCCAGAGCTTGGAATCTGGCTGCCGGTGGGCTCCTCCAGGGAGCCAGAACTGGAAGTCCAAGGCCTAGTTCCCGGACATGAGTACTCCTTCCGTGTCAAGGCAGTCAATAAGGAGGGTGAATCCCAACCGCTGGAAACCCTCAACCCGATAATTGCCAAAGATCCCTTCACAGTTCCTGATAAGCCAGGTGCTCCTGAAGCGGAGGACTGGTCCGCATCCCATGTGGACCTCAAGTGGAACGAGCCCATTTCCGACGGTGGCGCCCCCATCGAAGGCTACATCATCGAGAAGAAAGACAAATACTCCGGCCTCTGGGAAAAGGTTGCGGAGACAATTGGACCAGAATGCAAGGGGACCGTGAGGGGCTTATCCGAAGGCCAACAATATCAGTTCCGTGTGGTCGCCGTGAACAAAGCTGGAAACAGTGAGCCCTCCGACTCCAGCAAGAACATCACTGCCAAGCCCCGCTTCCTCGCCCCCAAAATCGACCGAAAGAACCTGAAGGATATCACACTCTCTTCCGGCTCCACGTTGAAATTCGACGTGGACATTATTGGGGAGCCGCCTCCAACCGTCGTTTGGACCGTGGATGGCCAAACTCTCAAGGAGTCCCGACAAGTCAGCATAGACAACAGTGACTACAACTCTAAAATGGCCATCCGCCCAGTGAAACGCGGCGACTCTGGCGACTACACAATCACCGCGACAAACTCCTCCGGAAAGGATCAAGTCACTGTCAGGATCATCGTCACAGACAAGCCTGGCAAACCGGAAGGCCCTCTCAACATTAGTGACGTGCACAAGCATGGATGCAAGCTGAAGTGGAAGCATCCCAAGGACGATGGCGGCACCCCAATCGAATACTACGAGGTGGAGAAACTGGACCCGGACACCGGTCTCTGGGTTCCCGCCGGACGAACCGCCGCTCCAGAAATGGAAGTGAGCGGACTCACCCCCGGACAAGAATACAAGTTCAGAGTCAAGGCTGTAAACAAGGAGGGAGACTCCGAGCCCCTTGTCGCAGACACCAGCATCATTGCAAAGAATCCTTATGACGAGCCCGGGAAGCCTACCAATCTCAAGGCCACTGATTGGGACAAGGACCATGTGGATCTGCAATGGTCCAAGCCTATGGACGATGGCGGCAGTCCCATCACAAGCTATGTTGTGGAGAAGAAGGACAAATACGGATTCTGGGAAAAGGCGGTGGAGGTCCCGGCGGATAAGACTACGGCCACCGTTCCGGATCTTACTGAAGGGGACGCGTACGAGTTCCGAGTTCGGGCTGTTAATAAGGCAGGCCCTGGAGAAGAGTCGGATACCGTCGGGCCCATTATCGCTAAGCCAAGAAATCTTGCGCCCAAAATCGACCGAACCAACCTCATCCCTGTTAAGATCAAGGCGGGTCAAAACTTCTTCTACGATGTTAAGGTGACGGGTGAGCCGGCTCCGGAAATCAAATGGACGCTGAAGGGCAAGGAAGTGAAGAGCGGTGACCATCTCAAGGTCAACATTGAAGATTACAATACAAAGCTGAATTGCCGAAGTGCGACTCGAGCGGAATCTGGCGTCTACACAATTACCGCCTCCAACGTTAACGGCACGGACATTGCTGAAGTGGAGGTCATTGTGATTGACCGACCTGGGCCACCAAATGGACCTCTGAAGGTGGCTGATGTGCACGCTGAAGGGGCCACATTGAAATGGAGTCCACCCACTGATGATGGCGGCGCTCCAATTGAGAAATACATTGTGGAGAAAATGGACGAGGCTACAGGACGCTGGGTCCCCGCTGGGGAGACGGATGGTCCAGAGACCAACCTGGCTGTGGATGGATTGATTCCCGGCCATAAATACAAATTCCGAGTGAGGGCAGTGAACAAACAAGGGAAATCCGATCCCCTCACCACGCCCCACTCTATCGAAGCCAAAAATCCATTTGACGCACCTGGCGCTCCCAAGAATCCGGACATCTCTGACTATGACTCTGACATGGTGGAACTGAAGTGGGATAGACCAGACTCCGACGGCGGATCTCCCATCACCGGCTACATAATTGAGAAACGAGACAAGTTCAATCCCAACTGGGATAAGTGCGCTGAAGTGGAAGGGGACACGCCGATGGGCAAGGTGGAAGACTTGATTCCCGGAAATGTGTATGAGTTCCGGATCCGTGCTGTGAACAAAGGGGGAGCTGGAGAGCCATCCGAAGCTACCAAACCCCATCTCGC
>JAQIWX010000420.1:0-17258 GCA_034696785.1 Lepidocyrtus cyaneus | reverse complement strand
CTTGGGATTCTCCATACGATTGCTTTATGATGATGCTCATATTTCGCTTGACCGGAAGTGGTTTCCATTAAACTTTGCTCGACCGCTTCCACAGCCCCCAAGAACCGTTCGATTCCCTTTACTTTTCCGCTCCTGAATATCAGAAATGTTAAGTAATGTAAAGTAATGTTTTCCGCTCATTTAAAATCAATTTCATCGGTTTTATTTACGTCAACTGATTTAACTATGTTATAAGCAAGCACTTCGGAAATACCTTCTGTGAGCTGATTTGACTGAACCATATCTGAAGTGCTTTTCGACACGGAACATGTAGATCCACTCCTCCGGGATGGGAAATCGGACCATAACATCTTCACACGGGATCTGCCCCAACTTCCTACTCGTAAAACCGGGTACAAGAATATCACTTCTAATTTCTATTCGTTGACCCAACATGGTGAATGTGGTTTTCACTTGAAGGGGAAGCTCCCTGTGACGAGGTGGTCGTACGCGGAATCTCATCAGTTCAATGTAGCAGGCATCAGGGGGCTTGAATCTATTTACAATAAATAATAATTTAGTAATCCTCCTTCTTTTAAAGTTACTAAAAATGAATCCTCCAACAAGATAACGACACTAACTTGATTGTTTGGGTGGCCTCAAATTCATCTAGCTGAACACAATTACTGAATTCTATAGCCTCCATACGAATCCACTCCTCTGTAGGAACTGGGATGATATCATGTCGCCCCACAATCTCCTTCCCTTGTCTTCTCAAATCGTTGACGCCCATTTCCACCTCCGCATTCCCGTTGAGAAAGGAAAGGAAGAACAAACGAACACGCGCTATCTGCCTGGTGACAACACCAAAGATGTCCTGCTCCACATAATACTCGTCCACGATGGTCACCTGGATTTCCTCCGTTTTATAGTTGATTGCCCGGTCACGGTGCACTGACATCCCGAATAGTTTCTCTTCAACCCAAATGCTAAAAATTTTGATATCTTCGAATTGTGGAACGCCCAGTTTCACTAATTGTGATATCTGCAAAAGTTCAAAACAGAATGATGCAAATCAAAATCTGACGGCATGCTACCTTCAAAGCCTTTAAAATGATCCTTCCATAACGTTTAAATGTACCTGTGGAGAATGCTCAATCGGTGCTCCCAACTTTTTTAAGTCACTGCCAAATTCCTTCACCCCGGAATAATCACCCTGTATAGCGTACGCAGCAAACTGGGTAAGCTTATCGGAGATACGGCTTGCTTTGCTTAACTGACCGGGACGGACGCCTGGCCTTTCTTTATAAAAGATATACTGGAGCTTGAGTGTGAATACTTTTCCATACTGATCGAATTGCTGAGCACCTGGAATTTATCCAATTATTAATTAATTTTTAATTAAATTATGCATCACCGTTGACTAAATTAAAAGATGACATTTCTTCATGACATGACATACTTATTTCTGATACGGAGTAGCACGGCTGCAAAGGGATCTCCTGGAATGGATCCTTCTCCCCTTTATTGTTATAAATTTGAACAACGGGCACATCATTTAGGTGGCCCACCTTGACCCACACCTTCTTCCAAAAGCGTTGCCCCGTAATTTTCTTCTTGTTTGGCAGCCTCATAAACATTTCCCATCCTTCCCCAGTGTATGAAATGCGAGGGAAGTCTTCCAATGGTTGAGACTGGTCCTCCTCATACAACGGAGATTGGATACTGTCCTGTGAGTCTGACCTCTGCACTGCCGTCGTTGTGGATGGAGGTTCCTTTGGTCCCGACTTTGCGTCCTTTGCTGAAGAAAGGAAGGGTACGTATGATGTGTTCTCGTCACTGAACGCGGAACCCGTTGACATTGCGGGACTCTTTGGGGGAGGGGCTAAAGCCGGGGCTAGTGATAGACTGAAGTCCTTGTCTGCTTTTGGTCTGAAATTAATAGTAAAAGTTCATACAAATTAGTTGATTTGCATAATGATTTAATGACAAAATATGCAGTTTCAACTTACTTGATTACGATTGCCATATCTTTATCAGCTTCTTCAAAGTCGTCATCATCATCCCCAGCTTGGGAACGTTTTGCTGGAGTGCTTTGTGGAACTGGAGGAGGTTCTGTGAGCGCGAGAAAGTTGTCGAAACCGCTGGTGTCATTTCCAAAACCTGTGTTTCCATCAGGCTCAAAGCCGCTCCCACCATCACCCCAAGCTAGAGTGAGAGTTATCATAATTTACGAAATGAATTATTTAAAATTGTTTTAATTGAACAATTGATTTTTTTTCTATTGTACGAATAGATCGAACAAACCTGAATCATTATTGTTTGTCGTAGCTGCTGGAGCGCCCCCAAAAGCATCACCAAATGCGCTTCCTCCGGAGGTAGTTCCCGCTTTGCTGAACTTTGCTTCGAATGCATCAAATGAGTCTCCCATTCCCGCCTTTGCAGCGCCAAACGCTGGAGCTTGCTTTAGTGGTGCAGCGGATGTAGAGCTGGAGAAGGCATCCCTTCCCCCGGTCGTGGAATACGTTGTAGGTGCACCAAACGCACTCGTTGGATTAGTAGTGGAGCCGAATAGCGCGTTGCTTGAGTTTGTAATACTGTTACTAGTAGTCGTTGTTGATTGTTCGAAAATATTTGTAGCTACTGGGGGTGGTGGTTGGGCAGGGGCAAAAATATTTGTGAATGTTGCTGGTGGCGGCGCTGCCGGGGCAAAAATATTTTGAATAGTCGGTTTTGAAGGTGGTGGGGCCCTTGTTGGTGAGGGTGTGGTCGTCTTTGGTGGTGACGGTGATTTACTTGGAGGTGTCGGCTCTGCAATTTGTTGAGGTTGTGGAGTAGCCCTTGGAGCTGGTGGCACTGGCGGCGGTGGTGGTCGACTAGGTAGCGGAGATCTCTGTTCTGGAGGTATGGCTGCAGCTGGTGGCTCCGGTTGGGTCGGCACCGGAGATGGTGGAGCAGCTGCCGCTGAGGGTTCGACTGATTGCTGTGGAACTGGAGGTGCTGCCGGGGGCGCCATTGGTGGGGCGACAGGAGCCGGAGGTGCCACCGGTGGGGCGACAGGAGCTGGAGGTGCCACCGGTGGGGCGACAGGAGCTGGAGGTGCCACCGGTGGGGCGACAGGTTGCTGTGGGACTGGAGGAGGTTTTGGTCGTTCTGGGGGTGCAGCCTTTGGAGCTGGTGCGGGTGGAGGTGGTCTCATGGGTTGTGGCTGTGGTGGCCTTGCTGGTTCTACTGCAGGCAATTCCTCTACAGGTTTTGAGGGAGCGACAGTCATTGTCTCACTTGGCATTGTTGGTGCCGTCGTTATTTTTAAATCTAGATCCGACGGTGGGACTGGCTTTTCTTCCTCCTTAGTCATCGGTACATCTTGAGATGACTGTGGGGCCGCTGGAGGTTCTGCTGGAATTGATGTGTCAGCCGCTGGCGGTGCGGAATCTAGCAAGTCCAGGAGCGATTCAGCCTTAGGTGGTGCTGCGTTTGAAGGAGCAGCAGTTGTCGTTGATAAATTATACAGTCCCATAATTTCCTGTGAAGATTTAGGTCCACTGTTGGGTTTTGGCGAATCAAACATGTCCATTATATTGTCCACCTGATTATACCCTGGAGAAGGGGCTAAAGGATTAGCTGATGGTGGAGGTGGTGGGGGCGGGTCCAAGTCACCCATAAGCAAATCGGGAGATGGAGATCTTGGCGACGGGCTTGGTTGTACTACTTGGGGTATAGGGCTAGGCTGAGTTGCTCTCAGTCTTTCCAACATACTATCGGAAGTTGCTTCCAGTGCCCCTGTCACAGAGTCCAACAAATCTCTCGTTGACGATGGAACATGTTGCTGAGGTTCCTCCTGAATGTCTAAAAGCATATCGACCTCTACCACAGGTTTGGTTTCCGTCCCCCCAAACAGGGCCGCTCCCTGATTTACTTGTCCTGTTGTACTTGGAACGGCTCCGAATACCGCGGCTCCTGTGGAATGGGCTGGGGCCGGAGCGTCAACTTCCATCGACGCATCAACAAAACTTGCAAAGGGGTTCGTGGCACCTCCACCTCCCGTAGACATTACCATCGACTCATGGGTCATTGTTGTATAAGTAGCCTCTGCTGCTGTCGGCGGTTGGTAGCTCAGGAATGGATTCGCTTCGGCTGCAGTCGTTGCAGCCATTGTCGCCCCATAGTCTGGCATTGCTGCGGATACATCCCCGCCTCCAAAACCACTGAGAAATGGATTAACTGCTGCGGCAGCCGACGTGGATCCATAGGTGGGGTCGGCGGCAGCTCCTCCCATGCCACCGCTATAGTCAGCGTCAAACAGGAACGGATTTGAAGCCATCTTTGTCTCGATTTCTAACGTTTATTATTCAAATCGTCACTTTTATTTTTTATAGCTTCCTCTGCATCTTGTGTACATTAAAATACTGATTCGTTTTTACTAATCAATTTCTCATTCGTATCATTTATATAACAAAACTTTTTCCAAAATACATTTTCCCTAAATGAAAAATTCCTCTATTTTAATTTTCTGCAAAAAAATATTCTCTTGTTTCTTTTAACTTTTGAATCGGAAGAACTTTTCCTATTTTATAATTCTTAGCCTAGTTTATTATATTGTCTAATTTTCCCCTGTGTATTGATAGATTATTCTACAAGTACAAATATGTATATTATATTATGTCCTATTCAGATCTCTGCTAACCTAGACTAAAGTGAGATAGTTTTAACTTCTATTTATCCCCACCTCCTGTTTCACTTTCACTGTGTATTCAGACTGAGACTGTCCTGTCCAACCCTCTTCTTACGCACTTATGCAATGCATATTATTTTAATTCCATAATACAAATCAGTTGTATCACCAAACTCAACTCTGATATCCAAAACTTAAATCTCACAAAACTTTCTTTTCCGTGCTAACTTTCTCCTTTAAGTAGTGGTCCGCACTAATAAAGTTCTCCACTAAAAGTCCAAAGGATTACCGTCATCCTTCCCATGTAATAAATATATTATGAAATGAGAAACTTTTCTTGACCCACCTACTTATTACAGCTTTCACTTCCCATGTATTCCCCTTTCTCTCTCTGTACAGCAGAAGTATAACTAATTCCAATCTAAAAATATTTTTATGTGTAGAGTGTGGTCACGATACTTATAAACATTGGACTACCCCTACCCCTACACAATTTTTCATGGATAGTGTTATGTTGTAAATGAGGGTGATGCTGATGCTGATGTTCGAGGTGGTGGTAGTGCTTTCTCCGTCACAAGCATGTGTGTTATATGTATGCCCTAGCCCCCACACGTACACAGAGATTTTATAATGAACCCAGAATTGTCTCTTATTGTGAAAACTTTTACTCATTCAATTTTCCCATTCACCCATGAGAGGAAACAAAAAAATTGGTATGTGTGGAGGAATGGCGCTGGTCAACTATCGCTTCACTTCACACAATTTTTTTGTTCGCCTTTCCACTCCTCTCCTTCTTGTTTTGCTACAGACTTATTACAGAGTCAGGCCACCTTCTCCATGGGAAAATTGGGCTGGTTGTGTTGGCTGGTTTTGGTGTGGTGAAAGATACAGAAGAAGTGATGATGATGATGACGATGATTGCTAAAGACGAGGCTGAAGGACTCTTCATTTTTCTTGTCCTACATTTATTGCCGATGTCTGGAGTGTATGCATGCATGGACCTTGCTCCCTAGCCGCGTTAGGGATTGTATTTTCACTCATCTCATATTGTATAACTTTTTTTATCATCATCGTAAAAAGAAGTGGAGAGAGAAAGTTAGTATTTACTTATATTTATTTAACACTCACAAATATTTTTTAACGTTAATATAGCTTATTTGCCTTATTGGGTAGGTATAGTAGTTTACCTTCATCTAGGGAAAGTATCTGTGGGTATTTCTCTCATGGATGTAGAATAAATTAGAAAAAGCTCTTATATGCTTTTCCTACATAATACTTAACTAAGCTGAAAGCTTACTTTATATGAGTCGGTTCTTTTGCCATGTTCCATGTTACAAATTTCCTATTCGGATTTATTGCCAGGGCCAGGAGCACCATTGGAAGGTTTACTGTATAGGACATGCCGTGCCGTGTGACCTGCCTTCCCTAAAGGTGTGAACGGAAGACTATGCTTTCCCCTATATAATGGAAACGAATTCTATACAAAATACATAACTTACTACCTATTGTGTACCCTGTACATTTTTTTCAGCATCCGGAACTATGCGAAGGAAAAAAGTCATCCCATTTTCCCCCTTTCCTTTTACGGTACGTGAGAAGGATATCTACATACCTATACCTACCAGTTCCTTCCTTAGAGTTTGAAATTGAGTCTGGCTTTTTCTTCACCATTTTATTCAGTCAGTGCCATACCACCCACCACCGCCACCATCATCAAACTGTAGTTCCAACACGCACCAAACTCCTCCACGCAAACCAGCACACGGCTATGGAAATAAAACAATCCTATTACATTACAATAGGCTGAGCATAAATAGTAACTTTTACGGGAATGGAATGGAGATGAGGATTCACTTTAATTCAATGTGCAGGGGTTTATGATGAACAATACTACTGCTTGCTCCTCCGATGAGATGGGGGTGTTATAGAATGGAGATTGGTATTTTCGAGAAAATGACATTGCAGGATTTGAGTCCATTGGAGCATTCACGTTTTATTTTTTGTGGAGGAACTTTCTCTCCGGGAAAGGTATGAGGAGTGATGCCCAAGTGTTTCATCCCTATTGTTTATGAGATTTTCTGCATGGGATGAGAAAGGTGATAAGCAAGAGACAAAAGGAGAGAATTGGATAGGCAGGATTCCTAGTTACTTTACCAATGGAGGTATGAAATATCATATCCGTTTATGTGTAAACATATACCTCTGATCCTATGTTGAATATACCAGCAAGGGTGAAATCTTTCTCAGCCAATGCCAAACCAAGAAATGGGGGCCGTGCCCACACATAACCAGAATGGAGCTTGTGCTCTACTCCAAGGGAGTGGAGTGACTCATTTCTCTCCATAGCTTTCACCAAATGTTGCCACCGAACAGAACCACCAGCAGCGTGCTAAGAAGTATGGCCTTACCAAACTAGCCTACTTGCTACTTTCGCTTAAATACTCAACTCATGCATAAGAAGGAAGACTGATTTGCTCCACCCGTACAGCGTAGGCAGTAGGCATCCATCCAGTGTATATCTGCAGTGGAAACCAAATCCAGCTCATTCACTCCATACTTGGTTTCTCCTGCTGCTTTCTCGTATTTACTTTCATGTGTGCCGAGCTGGAGGAGCAAGTAAGTAGCGAGGGTTGCTGGGAGTAATATTCGTATGCGTGGACATATATTGATGAAATGACTCCGCTCCTGCTTGTAAAGAGAAAGGGAAACTCCGAACGGAATGGCTCTAGAGAAACCTTTTTCCTTTGACATTAAAAGGATGAAAAGAGGAAAAGGGATTTTTTTGTTGTGCGAGAAAGCAAAGAGCTTATTCTTCCTCCGAAGGAAAAAAGCTTAAAGTAATGTCCAATTTTGAGTTAAAATGGAATGCTTTTTTCTTTCCACATAATATATTTTGCTTTAAGCTAAGCTTTTGCAAACGGAGGAAAATCGATATCATTCGCTTTGGGATATGCAAAGAGATAGATGGAAAGTGCCAATCTGAAATACATGCCATATTAGTTGCAAACACCAAACCCTTCTTTTTTTTCAAACAAAAACGAAAAAAATAATGACCATGTTTACTTCACATGCCCACTTTTGCTATTTAAGTCCGGTTCATACGCAAAAAGTATTGGCGAATACAAGGGTTTGTTTTGGTGTTTGGCAAATGGCAAAGCGCATGGTGTGCCCAGAAAAAAAGATGTTATTATTTACTTTTCTGTTTTCTTTCCCGATATACCGACACCCTGGTCGGTCGGTATGACTTCCTTCTGGATGTGGAGTAGGTATGCATCAAGTAACACGATATTGTGTGTTTAAGTAAGCTATATCCAAAGTAATTATCGCTGAAATCTGAGATGGGAGGACCCTTTTACGAGGAAAAATGCAGAAAAAAGTGGATTTAGGTCAAGTTGGAATTCCATGCAATGTCGAATTGTTTTTTTTCTCTAAAAACATTCCTAACTGCGTGGTATTTTATGAAATTAAAAAAACAGTTGCTAATCCATGTTGTGCGTTTCTTTTTTCTCACAAACTCCACAATAGTAAAATTTCTTTATTAAATTGCCAAACTTTATTTTGGTTTATAAAATGAATTTTTTTTCTCTTAAAAATTCAACTTTGAGTTTTCTCTAAATTCAACTGTAAGTTTTTTTTTCTTTAACTTTACTATATGTACCTAATTGTTTTACTGTCATGCGTGATTGATTTGTTTATGAAAATGATCATGTTTTTTTAGGTTGGATGATGAAATGTTTATACAGTAGGTGGAAAGTTTTAAATTTTGAATTTGTGATTTTGGAAGATGGCAATGGCATGGAATGTTGTTAGAAGAGCGAGCGTATAATTTGTTTGCAATAACACGTTTGTAATAAAACTGTCAATGTCAATTTTTTTTAAATGTAAGCTTTGTTTATGGAATGATTGTTTTTTTTTTGTGAAATTTGCATTCTAATTTTGAAATGGCCAAAGCTTAATTGTCATTAGGTAATAATATTACACTTCGTCAAATCTATATATTTCTTTTAGGAGAAAGTCTTTTCAACTTGTTTTTCTATAAACTCACATCAATTTCTGGAATGTGTGTATTTTCATATATGTGTTCACTTCAGAAAGATATTTTTTGTATATAAATATTCGTTTTTTTAATAGTATGCTGTTTATATTCGTATCTTCTTTATTTTTATGATGATGGCGCAAATACAGTATTTATTATGTAGTACGTGGGTATGTATGCAATTTTATAATCTTTATTTTTAACTCTGTTTTTTTAACTTTTCATAACTACTTTTCGCAAAAACTCTTTTTCTGATTTATATGTATTTTTTCTGCATTTTATACGAAGTGCTTTACGGGTTTTTGTTAAAATTATTACTGTTTATTATTATTATTCTCATTTTAATCGTGACCGTCTGATTTCTTGGAGCTTGAGTCTGGCTCATCCGGACTACCCAACAAGGCAGAACACTCGGAAGGTGACTTTTGAACTTCATCCTAATCAGAAAAAAATCCGTTATTAGTACAAAAAATATGTCGTCTTTTACAAGGTCAGATACGTTTTTTAGAATTTGTAATTTTACCTGAGAGATCACACTACTTCTATTGCTATGAACATCCAAGTCCATGGCAAATGCTTTTGGGAGCTTAAGAAGAGAGTCTGCCTCTTCCTCAGCAGCACCGGGAATATCATTGGTCGATGATGAGTCACTAAACAGTAAAAAAAAATCTTAATTAATTCATTTTTATTTTGAAGTTACTTTTGGCTGAGATCATGGACTATGATTTTGTACCTATGATATGAGCTAAAGTCATCTACAGCACCATTCTCCTCCTTCATTTTCCTCCTGATCTCCCTTGGACTTCTGAGTCCCATATGTGCAAAATCAGTCCAAGTGGTCGTGCTCAAACTCTTCCGTTGACCTTTACCCCCGCCAGAACTGGTGATGGAGTCATCGCGTGGCAAATTAATCTTCATTTTTGCCATAACCGGCTCCTGACCTTCGACAACTTCTTCCGCACTGGCCTCACCGGAAGCTCCACTCAAACTCCCACGTCCACTTCTTGGCAGTGAATTTTTTGAATGTTCGATATAGTCGTTGAGGGACGCAGGAGCGGCGGGTCGATTCACCTTAGGCCTTTGAACCGGAGTTGTGGTGAGCATCAGAGCCAAGCGTTTCCGTTCACTCACGGGGATAATGGACACGCTTGTGGATTTCTCGAGCGGAAGGGTTGTTGGCACATACGGCAAGTCACCTTCCTCATCAAAGGAGTCGGTTTGGAAAAACAGGCTTTTGGACTCGCTTGGCACATCCTCCACGGTCACTGTGGGCTCCTCGGATATCTGCATCTCCGTCGTGATCTCGGCGTCATCGTCATCATGATCTTTACTTTCCTTACTACTTTCACTTTTCTCGGATTGAAAACCTACTGACTTTCCACCGCCACCACTAGATGTGCTCGTATTTTTGGTCATTTTCGATTGTCCAGAATCCTTGGATTTTTTGGCGTCCGCGGTCGCTGCGCCCGATCTTCCTGCGCTGCTGTTTCTACTACCTGGTTCTTCACTATACTTGGTCGAAGAGGCCTGATTGGCAACGTTAGAATTTGAAGAAGTGGATGGGAACTCCTGTTTCACTCCTGGAGGTGACTGTACTGAAAAAGCGTCATCACGTTTGGTGTCAAATGGGGAGGTTGCTGGTGGTGTGAAAGGTGAACGAAGCTCCATTCGTGGACTTATTGGTTGCCACAAGTCGGATGACTTGGGTGACTCCGGTGAGCCAGGAAGATATGCGGCAGAAGAGTTCCAGTCCGCTCCACCCAGAGTGTATTGTCCTGCATCACTCTTTCTCTGCAGGGGTGGGGGTCTGGGCTGCTTCTCTTCCTTTTTACTAATTACACTACTTTTATCTCCAGTTGAGGAATGGGGATGAACTTGGGCTGTTATGATTGTTTTATGGCAATGCGCATTTACTTGGTTGCCGGAGGCGGCAAGCTTATTACACTCTGCCAAGAGTGCGGTTAAATCTGGAAGATCTTTTGGTGGTGACTCTACCTCCATACTACGAGTTGGGATGGGTCTACTACCACAGAATGAGGTTTCCAGGAGCATCTTGTGCGGGGATACAGAACGGCGACCTGTGGATGGCCCTGAGAATTTTCAAAATACGGTCAAAGTTAACCATACATCATGCCTGCAAATATGTTATTATTTTAAATGCAAGGTAATGTAGTTTGCTTACGTCTACTATCAAAGCCCAATGAACTAGGCTGAGGACTTAATGGTGTCTTGGATCTAGAAACTGAGTCAATGTCTTTTGGTCCTGCAGCTCCAGCCCACTCCCCACAAACCATTTCCAACTCGTCGTTCCGCTCCCAACTTGGCGTTATTGCCAACTGCCTTCTCGGGCTTTTTATGCTCCTATCATCACTTCCAACCCCCCCGAAACGACTCGGTGAGGCTGGGCTAGCAGCCCCCGAAACTATAGTTGATTGTGGCTGAGAATATGAATGAATACCTGTTGGCTTTGAAGAACAAGGTAGGGAACTGGGTTCTCTGCTGTCTTTAGGTGGGGACTCCACATCCATGCTTTTCGTAGGAATGGGCTTACTCCCGCAGAAGGAAGTCTCGAACAACATTTTATGTGGGGATGGTGAGCGAGAGCGTGAACGAATGCCAGATCCTGTCAAAAATACAAAAAAAAATGAAATGCGTAGGTCGAGAATTTAGTTTTGTGAGTAGACAGGAAAATGACTAATTTTATTTATAACAATGAGGAAAACCACAGGGAAAAATTTAAAGACCAAACGTTTCCCATTTGCGGTTTCGGGAAAGTACGTCCACCATCATTAGCCCTGAACTTACCAGCAGAATGAGTGGATAACGAAGAGGTAGCACCAGGACGCATATAATCACCATGTCCAAACGAGGCATGCCGGCAAGGTCTATTGAGTAATCCTTCCAGAAAGAGACTATGCGCAGAAGGCTTCCTCTGCCCATTATCTTCAGACGGAGGTGGTGGTGCCGCGGGGACTGATGACTTTCTAGAAAAAATGTTAGCAGGGTGGGAAGCCCGTCTGTAGATTTCTTGCTCTTCCATTTCCTGTTCCTCCAGTCGTCTCCTTCGCCTCTCTTCTTCGGAACTGACTTCCTCCTCACCCAAATCCAGTTCCTCAGTGCTGGAGCGGAGCTCCTCCACCGCTTCCTCATGGAATGCGAATCCTAGACCACCCTGAAAAAGCTCCTTTTCTGAGGCACTCTCATCACTGGGTGGAGTGCTACTACTTGCACATGAAATGTCGATTCTTGGGGTTGACGGTGTTTGCAAGCCGGATGTTGGCCCTGATGTGGGGGCGGAGTAGGAAGGTGCAAAGGTTACCGTGCTGGATGAAGACGTTGCGGTGACATTCTTATGTGCACGGACGGCTACAGGTGTTTCGTCATCTACGCCTTGCGTCGGAGATTGACATGATCCCACCGCTCCGCCGTATTCATTAAGTCGATCCTCCTTGATCTCCGGCATTACATTCACCTTACCTAAAACGATAATTGGAAATATAACTCATAAATTTAGTCCCAGTTAAGAAATCAGGTATCGCAAAATTGTACCTTACTTAACTTGTGAACATAATTAAACTTACTTTCATCCCCAGCCCCACCAGGGCTTTCCAACTCATCCGCCAAGTCCTCAAAAGAGGCAAACGGGGCCGGGCCAAGTTTCCGCTGCTTGGATGGGTAGCTCCTTGAAGGAGCACCCTTTTTCAGTACTGCCGACATTTTTTCGCCTTCACTCTTCAGTCTAATCTTCCACTCAAATCTGACAGTTGAAGTGATTGGGAACGTGAACACACTATCATTATTACTACTTTAATTTGATGGGAAAACAGTCCATCTTCATCATCCTCACGAACGAAGACGATCCAAATTAATAGCCTCCATAAATTATTCCTATATTTTCCGACTAACAGCTCAACTGCCACTCAACTCCCTTATTATTACTGATTGGGAATTACACAACTTGTACATGCTTCTTTTATACATACACGGGTCCGTATCTGAAGGAAAACCTTGATGAATAATCCCACTTTCACCCAGAAGTCCTGATAAGTCCCAGCAAACAAAATGAATGGGATTACTTCTCCGATCTACGACACTCAGCCATCGTTAAGCTTGATCCAGGCAGGGTGTGGTGCGGCTGGTACGATTAAAGACTTAGAAGCTAAATCCAAACTTTCTCTCATTTCTTTTCTCTTAATTATATACTTTCTCCAGCAAACAAAAAACTTCACTTTTCTTCTACTTTAATAGGTAGCACAGCTTCAGCAATTGGCATTAGGTATCTTGATATATTAGCCTCCACACGGTGAAAGTATAACTTGTTGTTTGATCGAAAAGGATTTTTTGTTTTGTTGAAAGCCAAAAAACAATGCTCATTTGGTTATTGCATTTAATTGAATATTTTGACAATTTTTATTATTTACACAAACATAACTGAAAGCCTTCAAATACATATTTTGCGTAATTAAGACAGGCACGGATGTTTCCAGAAATAAATTTTTCCCTGACTATTTTTTGTTTGCAAATTAAATAAAACGATATATTTGTAAATGTAGACACCTCGTATTTTTCCCTATCCTCTCAAATAGGATTTTTTTGTACTTGTACATTTGTAGACATGCCTCCCTCCCTTTACATTTTTGTATTATATCTCATCGAAGAAAACAATCGGAAGGGGAAATTATTTGCAAGTGTTTTCTTCTTATGTCTTTCCTTGTAATATTGCATAATTTTTGTATTGTGTTATATAATATGTCTAACTCAATTACATAATAACAATTTTTGAACAATTAGTTTATATCCCTAATTTGGAATATAATACTATTTTTTGCAAAAAGACTTAATATTTCAGAAGGGAGTAGTTCACTCATCGCCTTCCTTTTTATTTGCTTTCCCCTCCTCCATACTTTCACCACCACCAGAGTTTATTTTTTTTCGATTGCAAAAATTGGCTCCAGATATATAGATGGGCTTATTATTATTATATGGTGTAATTTGATAGAGAGCCATAAAAACGATAACAATTTCCTGAATGAACACACGTCGACGACAAATAACGAAACACACACACGTAAAGTACACAGACTAGAAAAACAGAATAGGTAGGTAGTCTCTTCTAAACTACCACCGTTTTTCTTCTCTCCATAACCATCTCTATTCACTTTCACCTCTTCTATTGTTTCAACAGGGATGGGAGGCGAGGAAGAAAAAAGATTTCATTTTTCAGACTCTCCCAACCGTACACAATCCCAGCAGCAGCATTCAGCAACGTTCACCTCGCCACAGAGGGAAAACTCCTTGTATAAGCTAAATGTGAAGTGAAACCAAAGGAAATCCAACCACCAGCCATGAAATAGTCAGTCACAAACATTTCTGGCTTTTTCTCGTTGTTTTGCGAAAAGAAGCGACATAAAGACACAGTACATGGATTACTATACAGCTCCCATCAATCCAAACACATTCACAGACTGACTGACGACCCAACTGACTACACAAGAAGAAATGATAGCACTAGCACGATGAAAACTAGCAGGAAAAAATAACAAACTGAAGGGAAAAATTGCTCATAATAGCACCACTTTTAGTTCCCACTCAGTCTATTCTCCTCTTCTTTGCCTTGTGTCGTCCCATACATTATGAACTTTCACTTCGCAGGAGTTGGAGTTAGGAACTCCTTCTGAGTACAAAAAAATAACTCCCATCATTATGGGAGAACGACGACAACAACATTCAACAACAAGAGAGAAAAAAAAACTCTTCGCAATCAGTAGTCCATTCCAGACTCCCTGAAACAAACAAGTTATGTTACTCCAGTTCCCAGTTTAGTTCCAGCAGTAGTGGGGGTAGATAGTGTATGGTGGAAGCCAAACAAACATGAACGACATGGGAAAAGGACACATATACCAACCGACGACGACACTAGCTAGCTTCCACCAGAGACCTATTTGATAACAGAAAATACAAACAAAAAATGTGTACTGGATGGCGAGAAAGAAAAAACTCGGGTTCTGTTTTCTTTCCCTCTGTATTTTTTTTCTCCTCCAAGTCCAGTTTAGAAATGAATATGAATAGGATGAAAAGAAAAGGAGGAAAAAAATAGGAAGTGGAAGGACTAAGATGGGTGGCTGTTCCTTATGGTCGCTGGCTTTTTATGGGACAGTGGAGCTCACTTCATTTCATATAAAGATATATGTCGCTTACTGTGGAGAAAGTCTGAAATTATTATGATGATGGCAACTGGCAAGTTGCAAGTTAGCTCACTTATTTTTCCAAAGGAAAGAAAAAGAAAGAAAGCTCGTACGACTACAGAAATTGCATGAGTGGGTAACAGTATTCAGCAATAAGAACATTTGGGGATTTGGCCAGTCACACAGGAAGAAGCATGAGAGGAGTGGGAATGAAAGGGGAAAATCATTTTGTATAATAATATATTGAAAGCCTATTTATTACCAGCTTTACAAATTGCCCGTATGTAAAGGTAGGTAGATAAAGTAAGTATATACAAAAGGAGCAAGCAGTAGTTGTTTCAAAAAAAAAATCGTCGGATTCAGGTTTTCTTCAGTTTGGGAGAAAAATGGACTACTTCTTGGATTCAGAGAAAAAGAGAAAGTGAGCGGAGTAAGTTTTTATGGGAAAAAAGTAGGAAAATGGGTTGGGGTATTATTGTGCGTAAATGTAATGTAGCGTACTTACTATCCATCCCTCACTTAGCCTTAATCTCCCCATAATAACAATATTCATAATAACAATATGGCTGTACGAGTATAATATATACTTCGAAGAATTAGGAGAAAAGAACAGATGTAAGACTGGGAAGAAACAAGACACACTCACACGATGGGAGAGAGAAAACAGACAAGAAAGAAGCGGCAGCGTACGTATATTGTACTTTTTATTGTAATGGGGAAAGCTCTGGGAGAAAGTTTCGCTACTGCTATTGTACTTGCGTTAAGCGTACTTGCTTGTAAGGTAAAAAAAACTGAATAGAAGGTGGAAGAGAGACAGAAGGAAGGAAAGGAAGGGAGGGAGAAAGCGGTGAATGCATAAGTAATAGAGTGAGTGAGCGAGAGTGAAGTCCATGTAGGGATATGTGGCACTTTCCCTTACACTAACATAAACTATATCTCAGAAGAAGCTCACTACTAATATAATATGCATGTCAGGCTACGTTTTAATGCAAAGTAAAAGCAAATGCAAAATGGGAGAAAGGAGAAATAAGTTCACTCTTTTTATGCTCCTCTTATTTTCTTTCCCTTATCACCCGTGCAACCACTCTGCCACCTTTCCACCGCTATACTACTGCTGGTTGCTACTAAACTGATTGTGATTGTGAGCGAGTCAACGGAGTAATATGGACTTGGTTGGAGGAAAAAATGGTAGAATATTGAATGTACTATGGGATATGTATCTGCCTTTTCCCGATCACGATGACTATGAGAAAGGACCGGAGGACACGATCACCTTGTATGAAATTAAACCTGCTAGGTATATTATGGTAGGTAGGTGAGTATCATTTGGATGAGACCACCTGAGCCCCTGTCTTCCCCTTCCCATTTCTCGGGTAGAAATGGGCAGGAAAAAATAGGATGTTATTCACTTGTTCATTTCCTCCTATAAAACACGAAAGCGAATGGCTCTTCTCTCGCCTTTTTCCCCACTTTCCTTTTACTTGTCGCTCTATATCCATCTACCGATCTATCTACCACCAACCAACCATACTATATACCGATGATGATGATGCCACCATCTCTCATTCCTCAACCCTCATCATATCATAGTATTCACTCTTTACTACTACTCATATTTTTTTATTCGACTTAAATTGACTCGTCTACCAGGGAGAACCAGACGTTGACTTTCTAGCTTGTAGAGAGGAATTTAGAATCATTTCTATCCTTGTCTGATTTTTTGAGTGAGTGAGGGAGTGAGATGCGGAAGTGACCTGGCCTGGCATGGCCTGGGTACTTTCTACTAGTGGAAGTAAGTGGAATTACCTACTCTATTTCTTCCTTTCATAGCTTGATATATGAGTTTCAAAGTGTGGAGAGACGCATGATAGTATTACGATTGGGATATACCATGGTATGTATTGCTAGATGCATTTGATCATTGCTTATGTTTTCCCTCACTCCCACTTTGCTTGTCATCGACAGAAAGTCTGCTATGTATATAACTAGTTCAGTTGCAAGTCAACCAAAATGACGAAGCCTCCTTCTTCCCACTCCAGTGTATAATAACAATATTGGGCTAGGGTCTCCGCTGGCGCTGGCTCTCTTTCTCTCCTTCAAGTAAAGCAAAAAGTTCATTTCCAATATATTTCCTTTTTTATCACTCAACCAGTCCCTTCATAACTTTTTTTGGTCGTGTTTATGCTTGGGAAAGAAAAAAGGCGAGGCTAGACTAGGCTAGGGCAACCTGTCTTATATCTATCATCACTACCATAAACATAAGATACACAAACCCAAGTTGTTTTTGGATGTGAAAGCACACCATGGTATTATATACATTGTAGCATATCATATTGTGAAGGAGGTAAACGAGCCGAGAGAAAGAAAAGGAAAAACAAGGACC
>JAQIWX010000419.1:0-17296 GCA_034696785.1 Lepidocyrtus cyaneus | reverse complement strand
TGTAACTACTTTTTTGATGGAAAGTGCCATTGCTCTTCTATCCCACTTCCATGCGTGTCCCGTCAGTTTACTCCCACCTTTCCCCGATAAGAAATTAGAGAAAACGTAATAAAGGAACGCACACATGGGAAAGCTCACACATTTAAAATGAGTCTTGTCTGTCGTGTCGTACCAGGAAAGTCATCACTATCGTCAACAGTGCCATTACCATTCTTTTTACAACTGACCATTCCAATTTCCATTTCCTGTTATTACCTATGCATGCACTGGTCCCGATGAAAATGAAATGAACAAAGAGACGGGACTTAATATGGAAGTGTCATTGTGTAAAACGAACAACTCAATCACTTATCAAGCTTACTACCTTGCAAATCCTCACAAATGACAAACAAGAAGTTTCATATACAGCAATTTGTCCATATCTCAACTCAATCCATTTTATCGAAAAATCTTATCGTATGTCTTTTCTATCGGGAAGTGAATGGAAAGGTTTGTAAGGGTGGTGACCGGTGACATTATTTTTCCGGTAGTGTTCTTTTTGTCAATTGGGCTGATAAAAGGGTGGGAATCTAAATGAAAATGAAAGTGCTTTCAATACAAACATACCTAGGTACCAACTTGAAAAAACATGAGTCAGCGAATGCGTCTATGAAAATAGTTTTTTTTGTTGTTGAAATGGATTGAGAGTTGAAAAGTGAAAGTGCGTGAAGTAAACAAGCTGAGGTGGGTTAGGAGTACGAAAAGCTATTAATATTTTTTGGAAGGAAGAGTAATGTCCTATCAAGAGGCCATGAAAGTGACATGATTATAGTGTTGAGCAAATAAGAGGAACGGAGGACTCTTTCTTTTGAAGTGAAAGGAGAAAGCACTTCCGGTTTAAGAAACCAACGTGCATATTGAATATTGATCAGTAAATATTGACAAAGAATGGTAATAATAATATGGTGACATGATTACCATAAGCATTCATGATCAAAATGATAATGGAAAACTTTTCATTGAAGTTTTTCCTGTTTAGTTAGTCTAATTTCAGTGATCGGTGTAGTGAGTACGACGGATTGCGATTGTTGAAGTGGGAGCAATAAACTCTGTGAATGAATAAGGAAGAGAGAAAAAAGTTGTCTAATTTGCTTATCTTACCAACATATCTGTTTGATATTTGCGGATCCGCCGGAGACCAGATCGATGAGATAACGATACTGATTACCGCAGTAGGCTCCTTGGGTTGAGATCTTTTTGACACATGGGGCGTGATGCAGGTACTCTGCGAGTTTGACGAAAGTTTAGGAAAGAAAAACAATTAAAGAAATGCAAATGAGGAGTAGCAGGGATGATAGACAAGCTAATTTGAATTTTGTTTGAAAATAAAATACCTTTACGATAGTCTTGGTCCTGACACAGGGTGGACATGGACACGATGGGATCTTTGAAAGCCTTATCGAATTCGGACTTCTGCTGCCTCGTCATACACCGATTTGTATAGCTTTTTATGCAGGATGTGAGCGCACTCCATAAACTGAAATATGCATTTAGCCCATTATAATATAGGCATTTTCAGAAATATTTACTCTGCTTAATTAAATAATGCAAAATAAGACTGGCTTACCTGCAAACTTTAGAAACTGCTTTTGGGCTATCTGGCACTATCAACTCGGGGTCTTTGTACAGGGGCTCTGCATTATCGGCACATTTCTTTAGTTGCTCATCGGTACAAGCCTGGCCCTGAGGAGCTGGGACTAATGCTCCTCTACTTTCCCAGCCTGTTTAAAAAAAGAATTATTAGAAGAAGAAAATGGTGGTGCAAAGCTGTAGATTTTTTTTTGCTTTTGAAGAAACGAAAATTTATGTTAATTTTGATTCGTGATTAAGAACAAACGATCGTTCTAATGATCCTCTTAATTGGAACTGGAGCTGACGTGTAAAAACAAAGTAGGTTTATAGGTACGTACCGACACAAATATCAAATAGCAATGTCCCCAACAGGATTGCGTGTTTCAAATTCATGACATGACTTTTCCCGAAAAGTCGGAACCGTTTACCAGCAAGGGAGATTGAGGTTAAAAAGCTTCTCCCATGCCCAGTGCCCTTAGATGCAATACGATGCTTTCTTAACATACTCATGCAGTTTCAAATTTCTTTTATACTGCTTGTTACAGACAGTAGTAAAACAATGTGAGATGAAATTTTCTGATTCAGTAAAATGAATTCTAATTTTCATTATATCAACTAACTTCCGGCTACTTACTGTTAAAGAATTTTACTATTTTATCTTATTTTACTTATGCTCATATGGATCATGATGTTCAAGCATATTTATGTATACTGATCTGCAATAAAGACGTAATAATAATAATAACATAATATGTAAATCATTCTTCAATATTCAATTAAAGCCTCTACTGTGCCGAAGGATTATCATATTTCTCTCTAATTATCATTGCATATGGAGATCGAAAAATCAGAACACACCTAATATATAACATCACAACATTGAATAATCTATTTAGCCATAAACATGTAATGTTCTTGTGTATGCTGAGATTTGCCATCCCTTCACTTGCCTACAACTAACTGGGCAATGCTACGCGAGCAAATGACAAGGTCACTATCCGGAACGAATTGGATTTACTTATTAGGCCTAAACATAGTAGCACTTTAGTGGATTCGTATTTTGCCAACCTCATAACCACTCACCCAGCAAATTTATTATGGCATGCCAAACAACGAGCAAATCAGATTTCAAATCATGCCAAGGTAAAAGACAACTATTAACGATAACCAACTACCTACATAACTGAATACAGACCAACCATAAATCTAAATGAAAAAAGCTATTCGCAGTACTCACGCCAGGTCCGACAAAAATGCAAACAAAGATTTGTCGCAACATTTTTCTCCATTCTATTACTACATCCTATGAAGTGATTAGCTACAAAATCTGGAAAATATACGAAGCCAACCAAGGTGAAATACTTGTTAGAAAACATTCTTATTTAATTTATTCCCTTCCATTAAGTAAATTAGAAATATTTCAATTGGATTCCATAATTTGATTTGATGTAGCAAATGTTTTTCATTTGAAGCGCATATCGATTGGAATAGCAGATTTATGCTTGGTATGTTCGTGCTCCCTGACGAGCTGATGATTTGGAGTGCTGATTAAAATTACTCGCTTGCTACTTGGACTTGCTAGCATTCTTTCACGCTTCTTTATCGTCAGTCTCTTCCTTTTGTATTGCAGAGATCCTTTTAAATTCCTTGAAGCTTTCTTCAAAACATCAATTCTTAGTACCCAAGTGGGGACCCTTCTTCGTAATGGTCCCCACCTGGGTGACCAAGAGTGTGTAGATTTTAATCAGTTCTCTTCACTGTATTTCACCTCTCCCATTGTTATGTATGAAATTCAATTCAACTTTTTATGAACTCATAACGTACAAGGACTTAAAATGCTCATGTTTGAGGGAACGTTAGGATGTCCCATAACATGTACTTTGTTACGCAAGACGGATCTCACATTTCACAGCCTACATGAGACACCTCATCTTTACGCTTCCTCCTCGTCGTCACAACTCATAAATTTACTTCTACAAAAGAATAATTACTATTTTTACATTTAAATCAAGATAATTCTCTTAATTTTTTTAAATTATCCTGATGTTCATCTACCATACTAAGCTTATCAAACCTCAAAATCATATAAAACAATGAGTTAGCCGGCTAGCCAGTCAGTGGCAGTGGTAGGTCAAAAACGCGTTAAAAGTTGCCAAAATGTAATGTCAAAACTGTTCAAACAAATTTCATGTTGGCATTTTCAGTAAAAGAAAATAAGAAAAAATATGCAAAACTTCGTACTTACCGATGAGAACAAGAAAGAACATGTGAATCCACCAATTGCATTCCATTTTTGATAAATCCTCCTTCGAAGTTGACTAGAAAAATTTGTAATTTTAATATCGCCAAGCAAGGGGCGAATTAATTCTTTAAAAAATATTTACACTTTAAAAACCAATTGGCTCACTGTTAGTCACTGTTAACCTCTTTTGCTTGTTTTAGGCGTTTACGCCCCTGAATGGACAGTTAATTTCACATTGTAAAATCTCTTTCTAAAGTTCACAGTTTTGTTTGTAGAAAGCACAGATTCTTCACTGGAAAACATACCCCTTTTTTTAAATTTATATTTTGCAGTCCCCCCAAAACAATGGAGCTACACACTTTGTTCTCTGGAGATTTTTTCTTCAAAATGGCTACATTTTCCTACCATGCACTTCTCCTTCAAACTACGGAAACTTGCGTCATATTATAATGTATGAAAATATTTTTGCTCAACCAATGTTATCAAATCAGAGCAGTAAATATTTTTCCTTGGATGAAAATAGCCTATGCATTTTCTTTCTCGAGGCGAAAAATACGAATCCCACCGAAACCCGCTTACCGAAACTGAAAATAGGTACATAGAAATATTTTATTCACCCTCCTTCCTCGTCTCTCCCTCACATCAAACTATGTAATCTCAAAGAGAAACGAAATGCAGTGACAAGTCTCTCACACTTTACGACTAGGTCAACTCGAGCTCGCTCAGGAAACTGGCAAGAAGTTGGAGTTAAACACGCGATTTTGTCATCTCACCCAAAAACATTTCTTTGCCAGGGCAGGCCAGGCCAAGCTAAACCAAGTAGGTAAGAGAAGGGGTAAGGCACAAGCCAAGCCAAAATACAACAAAAAAGTTACCCTCTATCCCCATTCCATATCGCCTCCTTCTCATCGTCATCGTAGACGCCGTCGTCATCGGTTCCGTTGAATGCCTTCCGTAACTCTCGTATATAACTTTACTTTACTTTTTGGCTACACCTCTGTTGGTAAACATTATGCTGTTTTACATGAACAGCACATTAAGACATGGCATATCTTTGTTGGTTTTCAATGCAACTTTTGCATTCTAAAA
Organism: Lepidocyrtus cyaneus; assembly: GCA_034696785.1. NCBI lineage: Eukaryota > Metazoa > Arthropoda > Collembola > Entomobryomorpha > Entomobryidae > Lepidocyrtus > Lepidocyrtus cyaneus. The sequence continues at coordinate 12,354 of JAQIWX010000419.1, read as the reverse complement.
ATATTTGGATTTTTAGCCCTACGTTGCGTTTTTAAGTTAACTGGGCTGTTCATGTGTCAGGTTTTAAGGGAAGGGTCACAGTTACAACAACACGTTATTCCTTTTGCACGATGATGATATTGGAAGGAGGGAGTAGTTCTATTTGAGATTGAGAGAAAAGTAGTGACATAATATAATTATCTTGGCATGAAAACTGCAATAAGCGGTACGTCTAATATATGGACTATGAACTGAAAAAGTTGAAAAAACAAAAACAGGTGAATGGGGCTATTCGTGATGTAATTCCTTTAGTTTCAAGGCACGCATCCCGGTTTCGGGGCTTGATATGGCTATGGCTCCAAATTACCTATGTACCTACTTATATGATGCTGATATGATGTCGAATAGTTGGGTTTAGTTGGGCTGTAAATTTTCATGGGTCGGATTGGGATATGACTTTAGCCTGTTTAAGTTAAACGGGAGCACTGAAAAAAAGCAATGGTAAGTTTTGGGCACGCGAACTGGAAAACTTCGAGTTTGACTGAAAACGAGCAAATAGTGAAAGTTTTATGGTTGTTACGCATAATGCATATAACAAATGATTAATATTCGGAGAAAGGGGATATATATGGACTAGGGGAGAGGACTGACTGCCTGCGAGGTTACGTAACGGAAACTTAAGTCCACAAGAAAACAAAGTATGAAGTGCGACATAATGTAAAAGTTAATCTTGCTAATCTCGAAACAAATATTTTTTTTTACAACCAATCGCCTACAACAAGAGCAGCACTGACCCTCTTATATTTTATGTAGTTTTATAGTAATTTTGTACTAAATGCTTTCAAAATATCTGAAATATGCTATTTTTACTTAATTGTTTTATTGCAACAACAGCAATCAATGAACCTTCAAAAAATGGAGACAAACGAGATATTTAGAATTTTCAGATTAAAACGAAAATAAAAATGGAAAGAAGGGTCAAAGTTTAGTTAGACTCCAAATAAGACTAGCTGCAACAAACTATGAAGCTTAATTGAACTTTAAATTCAAAACTATTTTCTCCAAATAATTATTCAAAGTATTGTTTCTCCAAGTCTTGAGTATGTATTTACTTCTGCCTATTAGGTAGTATTCTTAGCATACTGTTTGGGGCTGTGTGAGAATGCACATTATTGCATCTGAGTCCGACCATATAAGTAAAGTTCAGTCCAAGCTACTTCCACTTCAATTCAGTCCATTCCTCAGCAGGTACATGGCACAAACAAAACGTTCCAGATTCTTAGCATGACTCAGGTTTTGATTGATAGACCAGTCCAGACCGCTGCTTCAGCTCATTCATTCCAAGAGCGAAAATATAGCTTTGCATGGCTTTCTTTTGTAGCCCGCAAAGCCTTATAAAATCTTACTCAAGTCAAAGTCATACTTATCAACATCTTATCACACAATACCACCACCAACCAACCACCCTCATTGCAATTGAAGTACACATTGAACAAATCAAACTTCGCTTCTCATTTTCTTTTCATAATCCGATCCACAAAAATCCTGTTTCCTCCCATGAAAAAGAAATCACAAAAGAAAGCAATAAAAAATTGAGGGAAAGGTAGATGAATAGAAGAAGAGGAGTAAGTTATAAGAAAACTCCATCCATTGTACTCTACTCTGTTCATTTCACACTAGACTACAATAAGAAATGCCAATCCACCCTCCACTTTTCCCTCCACTTTACTTACTCCCTAAGCCTTTCCATTTCTCACAATTCCCGTTAAAATATCATCGAAACATGTAGGCTCTTTGTGAGTAAATAGCATCATTATTACCTGTCTCCACATCAATACCCAAACAGTAATCAATCCTTCGAGGGGAAAACTAATTTTCACCGGGAGAAAAGGAAACATGTCGACATTGTAGAAAGTGGTTCCACTCACTACATGGCTTGATTTTTTGTTGTTCCCTTCCCATTCCCCATTGTTGCATGTGGAATGGAACATATGAAATGCATAAAGTTGGAATTGCATAAAGAAGAAGAACGCTTTTGATATGAGATGAAAGAAAGCTAAAATGCGTCAGCATATTCATGTCCAACCATGTTTTTGAATTCACACTTGGCAGACTAGACTAATTGAAATTTGAAACCGTTTCCGTCACTGTCCCAAAAATAGCCCATTGCCCAGTACGACATTTGCCACAAAATGTGTCAAAAAATTCGAAGTACAAAGACTCGCGGATTTACTGGTACCAGTTGGGTTTTATACCTGCTGGCGCTGACGTGGACGAGGCTAGATATTTCCCCTGAAATCAGAAATTTAATTACGTTTGGTGTCAGTTACAAGGTGAATTGAATGAGATGACCCTTTGTCATTTTTCGCGATATGATATGATATTGAAGAAAGGTGACCTTGATGTAATAAATTAAAATAAAAACTAATTATAGCTGGCCTTTTGAATTGGTGAATTGACGCAGAATGAAAAGGTCATCAGTTGCATGTGCGCCCTTGGCCATATGAATTCTCATTAAATAAATTCTCACGGTTCATTTTTCAATTTTTGTTTTCTTTATTCCGTCGTAGTCAATGTTTTGTTGATGTGATGATGATATTACAGATAAGTCAGATTTTTATACAGTATAACAACAATTAAGTAAATATGGGATTAAATTAACAACATTTAAATATATGACACTGTCACTTTGTATCTCCCTGTACAGATCTGATCTACTTCAAAACTCAATTTATAATTTATTGAATTGGTCTAGCTACCGGTTTCATTTTAAGTTAAAATTATTTTGTTACATTCATGTGTAATGTACTCCCACGCAAGTACAGTTCTTTAAAGTCTAAGACATAGTAATACTAGCTAGAGTCTGATGTATTTATTTACTTTTCTAATCATTCATACAACCTCAATTTCAATTTACAAAAATGTATTAATTACTTCTCACTTAATTACAAAACTATTTGTATTTAAAATCACGGGGGTTTTACTTTCTTACTGGCTACCATAAAAATTCGTTAGAAAAATGGAAATCTCTAAAAACTTTTACTTAAAATATATTAAAACATCCTAAATCTTATTTCATCTATTGTAAACTTACTTCCAAAGTTTACAAAAAAAACGTCATAAAAATGAAAAAGGTTTAAATAAAATACTGTAACAATTAAACAGGTATAGTACAAACATTGCAAATTAAAGCACGCTAAAACTTATTGGACGGAACAATAAAAAAGACTATTCTATAAAAAAGTACCTTTGAAAACAACCATTGTTTCGATATGTTAAAAGGAGAGTAGATAGGTTAAAATTATTAAGTTAAAAATTCATTGAATAAGCCATTCCTTCAATAAATTAAGAGTACATTTTTAAAAGAAAACGGAGAATAACTATAATAAATCATCAAACGCCTTTTTAAAAATGTAAATTAAATCATTTAAAACTCTTAACACATATATTTGATTTATGAATTTTCAGGTAATGTGGATTCAAATTGTAAAAAATACTGTTAGCTCCTTTAAAAGAATAGCTCCACGTCAACCTTCCGTGTCTGAGACAAAACAGAATCAAAACCCTTACGTATTTTGATTATCCTCGTAATAAAAAAGTATAAAAGTTAACAAGTAAGTAAAATGTTCAAAATGGCAGGTATGGCTTTGTGTTCTACATTAAGTTCTGTTAATATAGATATTATAGAGCTTCTAATCTAGCTCACGATGCTGACGACGATGAACAAAGGGAAGAGAAAGCAAAAACAACAAAAGAGAGCAAGATCACAGTCATGGAAGAGTTAAGTATTGAGCTGCCAGCAAACACTGGACAATATGGGCACTGGTAGCTCCCACAAACTTGACATATATCCAACATGTACAGGTCCAAAGCTTCGAATATCGTCTCATTAAACCGTTCCGGAGCGTAGTAATCATAAACACGAACGGACAAATAGCGAGTCATGTTAGCAACGGGGAACCACCTCTGCAAAGTGAAGTTCACGCAAGTGGGATTGATCTCGAGCTGAAAAAACGGAATTAAACCATGTCAAGCGAGAATACAATGAATAGTAATTAATATGGAAAAAATAAAATAAACATAAAAATATTTGAGTTGACTTTGCTTACATAGTCAAAGTAGAAAAATACTTTCTCCGGAAAGTATCTAGCACGCCTCAGAGTTGGAACATCTCCATAAATTACATAGTCATCCAGTCTCTTCTGATGAACGAAATACCCCGTGGGAACTGTAACTTCCAAAACTGCCATTCCAGAACGTTCCGATTCTTCTAAGTAGGTCCATCTAATTATGAAACGGAGTGGAAAAATCATGTCATGTCATATTTTGGAGGATGCGTGACGAGCAGTGGCTTTTAATGCAGAGCGATTCGACTCATGTACCAAAAATCTTTGTCCAGAAAATATGAAGCTTGGCATTTGTTTGTATGTTTTTTCTAAACCTTTGGCAAATCTTGTAGTCAATTAATGAGGCGTTCCTTCCAGTATATCTGGCTTCTGGCACTAGCGAGAAAGCTGGGATTGGAGGGTCCGTGATAAATCGATCCCTATCCACTCCATACTGAGCTTGCATTTGGAGAAGAGCGTAGCCAGCTCCTTTCACTTGCACTTTTACGCTTCCGTATGCATTGTGTATCTGTATAGAGCAATAAAAGAAGGCAATATCCATCAAACTCATTTCATACTCTCATTTTTTCATTGAGGACTGTGCAAGGAAGCACTTAACCCACTTGGGTTCCCCCAAGAAAGACATTTCACGCAATAACCCAATTCGCAAATCAAATAACAAAAAAAAACTAACCTTTAGCGTTTGCCTGGTGGATAACTTGTCCGCATTGATTTTAAATTTGGTGACGACGTCTGGAATGGCCACCGCTTCAATTGTCACCGTTAAGTCCGTCACATTCCTGATATTAGACCTGATAGTGAAATCTATTAGAGCTTTCATTGCTGCCGCGGTATCCTGTAACAAAACGAATGAGAGCGGAAGTCCACGTGAGAACAGATGTTTATATTAGTATTAATACGGGCCGGAATGGCCTAAAAATCTCAATAAATCTGCAATATTGGCAGGAGAAGCAAAAAAATAAATATGAATATTGACCTGAGTTGACGCCCAGCCACCATCATACAACCTTTGGCTGTTCAGCCACCTCACAATACGTTGCATGAGCACGACTTCCTGTCGTGCCACATAGACCATCAGAGCATACGCAGTGGTTTCTATATTGCTTGCGTCAAATCTGTGAGGTAGACGTGGGAGTAAAAATGGTTTGTTGTTTTCCAGTTTGTAGTCCGGCGTAGGCACTCTTTCTTTCCCCCAATACTCCAAATCATCTATTTTTTAAATAAAAATTAAAGTATAAATAACTAAAAATCTCATTTCTTTCACGGTTATATCATATTCATACTTGCTCATTAATAAACCATTTGAGTGTGTGCGTTTGTACCGGATTGCTGTTTAGCTCCAGATAGGATGATAAATGCTGAATCAGCTTTCGCACTTTTCGTTATCATGAGGGCATACGCCACAACGGCAATTTGATACGGATCAGCCGTATATTTTAGCTGATCCGCTTGGGTTTCTAAATAGGCTTGTGCTTTCTGCCGAGCTACAGCAACTCTTGGTCCAATCACCTATGAAAAACAAAATACATACCGATTTTCTTATAACAATCAATCAATCGAGAGCTGAATTCAGAAATACACAGGAGAAAGCAACATTTAAAACTTACACCAGGTAAATTCTTCACAGTATGCAGCGCAATCAGTACATGCGCCGTTAAGGTTATGTTCGGACTGTACACGTTATTCAAATAAACTTCAGTGTCATTCAATCGTCTATTGGTGTAAGGTGAAACCTCCCAAAATGACCCTTCTTCCGTTTGGAAATCCAAAAGCCAATGAACTGCTCGACCAATAACCTGGGAGAATGCAATAAATCGATTAATTTACATATTTCGATTTTGAATGCTGACTTTGGAAACTGAAGTATATACTCTCTCTCAAGTGGATTATATCCTTGTTCTTACATTGTGATCAATATACAGAAAATTTTCCCATTCGTTGAAACTCGCCTCGGTGAACACTTTGGCGCAATACGCTGTGACCCAGACACTTGGAGCAGAATTATTCCTACAAACATGCATTACATACAAAAATACTCAAAATTATCTAATTCGCTTTTACTGATATGATATTCTAAACATATTCGGTGTATTTACCAATCGCTCCTAAAATGGCTAAAAGATCCGTCTTCATTCTGGAAGCTCAACTGTCTCAAGTATAATGTATTCAGATGGTGGAAGGCATCCCGATAAACAGTCTTGTTTCTTTGGTTAGTCAAACGAAGATACAAAAGCGTGTAGAAGTTCGATGCAAAGCTGAACATATTTTGCTCCGCAGAATCCTGCAAAAATACAAAAATAATAATGCGTATTTAATAATTAAAAAATTACAATACACTTATTAAGTAAATCATAACAATACATGAGTCTGCCTTACCATGGGTTTCTTTATCAAGGACGTAGCATTAACAGGCATTTGAGGGAAGGCTGGTCCAACGACATCTCCGACAACAGATATCTCCGCAAGATTAGAGCTGTATACATAATACCGGTCAAAATCATACGGAATTATTGGCGTCTCTGTCACGTTAATATGCATGTACTGCAGGAAAAAGGATCTGCTGCTGAGATCGAGTAAAACGGCTGTATGTCTGAATTGGGGAACTCCATCCGGCTAAGTTAAAAATAAATACCTCATTTAAAATTCAGTTCCTTTAAAAAAAGCACAAGCATATCTGTTTTCTTCTACACAACCAGGAAAGGACTCACCTCAATTCTGAGTTTTCTCGTAATCTCATCTCGCGCAATTTGACCTATGAGTCTTATATTAACCTCAATTTCTCCCAAAACAGTCGCTACAATTGGAAGATGAACTTGAACGGAATCTTGGGCTCGTATCCAGATTAAATGCTGATGCTCTCCCATACTCGTCCGTGGCCCATAAGACTGAACCATTCCAAATGATTCCACATGTATGAATTTGTAATTCGGAGAGTTTGCCAGTACGACCATGACTTCAATATCTTTCATCATGTAGTTGAAAACGGTAACACGTATTCCAACTTGCTCCCCTTGTCTGCAAACCTCTGGCATTTCCACGTTCATGAAGAGAGGTCGTACACCGGAGTACTGTAATAACAAGGAATTTACTTGAGAATCCACAAAAAGGTGAAAATTTTCTTGATTTTATGTTTTAATTTGTTTAGTTTCTCTTACAATGATAGGCTTTCTCAATAGACCAAAACCAGTGGTAGGACTGACTCCAATAGAAGAAACCATCCACAGAGCAGGCCGTTCCGGTACAGGTAGACTGAAGATGCTATATCCTTGAGGACCAATATTCAAGTCCTTCCATAGCCACACATTCTGATAAAGTCTCAGCATCCGGTTGATTCGATGAAGTTTAAACTCAATTAGTTCCGTTTCGTTGAACCAATTACCTAGCAAAAGGAGAACATATATATCCATTTCAAAGATTCATTTCATTTCATACGGTTTTCTCAAATTGGAGAAAATTATTTGAGCTTGAAAATATCGTTTCATACAGTTGGATTCATCGGTCCCGTCTGAACAGTCCCGAATACCGTCACATTTTCTATCTATAAAATAGCATCCTCCAGTAAGACAGGAATATTGTCCAGCTGTTTCATTGCAATAATCCAAACGCCGCGGTAGGGGAATATCGCTGAAGACGACTAAACCAGAGTATCTACAATCACACACAGAAAGATTCCATTTCATTTTATGTCTTTTAAATTGAGTCTCATCTCGTAAAACATCTTTTTCATTCCCATTCCCTTACTCGAAAGTTCTGTTCGCATCGATTCCAAACGTGTGTGCAGGGAAATAGGCAATCTCGTCTGGGAGCCCATCTCTCGAAATCCATCTATGCATTAAAGTTCCGTTTGAGTCCTCATCAAAAGTAATCATTTTGCTCAAGACCTTTAAAAAGAAAGAAAAAGAAAGTCAGCATTTTATTTACGGAATGTTGCAGAAGAGATAAAACAAAGGATTTACACTTTCATCATACATAAAACTTCAAAGCCTGCTTAGCTTGCTCTTCCTCCTCCTCATATTTATGCAAATAAACGATAGGATCATGTAGCTTACCTCCCCGTAAGAAATATCATTTCCTGCTTGCATCGTGTAGAAAGCAGCATCCACACCAGACAACCCTACGTACGCTCCGGGCTCTCCTCGGATTATAACTTCTACGATATTGTTTGTCTTCTCCTTTTTGTTGTTGATTTGGACCGTAAACTGTGTTCAAAACAGAGAGAAACAACAATGCTTAAACAAACCCTTTTATAATGTGCTTACTGTCCACGCTCACTGACTCATACTGTCTTCATCTCTATAATTTACCGACTGTGTATATTCTTTTTAAAAAATATATTAAAATGGTAAAAGGTGCATCCAAAAAGCTTACATTATTTCGTGAGATCCCATTAACAGGGAAAGTGAGCGAGTCTGCAACCACATCTCCATATCTGGAAATATGATAGGTTACAATTGTCGCAGCAGGGGCCATTTCGGGTGCAACCGAAATGGCAAAGGTTCTTATGGAAGCATCCATGATCTCACTCCCACTGAGAAGAATCACGCCCTTCGACATAACGAGGTAAGAAAAGCGATCCATGTAGAAGTTTCCTCGAACGTGAAAGATAATGTACTCTCCAACCTACGAATTCAATAAAAAATATTTCCTTCATTATTATTTTGAATTCCCATTTGGAGGGGGTTTTAATTTTTTGAACATTGAATATATATTTTTTGCTTTAACCTTTGGAGCATCTGTGGAAGATGAAACCCGAATGTGCTTGTTTTTGGGGGAGTAGTGAGCCACAGCAATCATCTCTGCTGTGGCAGTCTCTTGATATTGATTATTGTACACAGCATACACTCTCAGAGACTGCACATCATTCATAAGTTGTAATAGCTGACGAGACCTCTCCGGCACTGTGGAAAAAGTAAATACATTTTTGATACAAACATTTTCCGACTTTCCATCATTCTTTAAAAGCTTTTCCCTCAAATCTTACCTCCCAATTCTTGCTTCAAATCAACAGTGACTTGCCATACGCCCGGTTGATCACGAAGCATTTGAATATGCCTTGTTCCCAGCCTACGCCGTCCTCCTCCTCGCATTATAATTTCCGGTTGAACTTCCAGATTGCTTGTCAACAGCCGTTCGAACAGCAAGGGTGAGCCGTCGTGATATGAGATCGTCAACTGGAATGGAAATAACAGAATTATATAGATGATTTCTGACAGTCAAGACGACTTGATAAAAAATGTTTCCCCCATTTCAAGTGTAAAAAATCGTGACTAAACCATACTCCAACTCCAATGTGTAACCCCATTTGCCCTCTCCATTAATTCTCAATAATTGAGCCGGAGAGCTCATTTACGGAAAGATAAATCATATTATCATCTCTCATGATCTCTTCCGTGTTCATAAGAGCAATTGTGAAATAAGAAGAGAATAATATTTTTTCCTCTTTCCGAAAAAGGATTTGATGAGTGGTAGAATTGAGTTTAAAAAAGTCATAAAACACTTACGTAACAGGTAAAAGGCATGTTCGGTTTGAACACCTGAGGGGTGCCTCCGAGAAACTGGAGAAGTAGACTTGAGTTAAAAATCCTGGCTTTGGAAAATCCTGTCTCCACTTCATTCCAATAATGGTCCCCCACCTCGGCCCTCACTTCCACTTCAATATTATCCAGCACCGAGACACTCCGCTCTATCTCCCACAACGGAAAATGGAACTGGAAATGCCCCTTGAACTGTAATTTAGTCAACCGAAATGCAATAATTGTATTAGCTCGCATGATTGTGATTATATGATGATAGCATCTGTACATTACAACCCTCTAGATTTCTTTAATATCATTCCATTTCAGCTTCCCCAAATTACATAATATCATTCCATGTCTCATGGGTACAGCTAAATGAAAATCAATCTCAGAATATATGTTCGTGGTGGTGAAGGTTGGTTGTTATTATGATATTTGGGAAACACACATAAATTCCTACACGATCTGAATATAAATGAAGGACAAACGACTCACATCTGGTTCATAAATGTGAAGCCTGGGGTAGTTATCAAACAGCAGAGAATTCCTCACAACTGACAGGGGTCTCCCTGCCATCACAATCGGCCGGATTATTGCCGTAATCGATAGATTTCCACGGACTGGGCCACCATGAGTAAAGTTAGCTACGACCTCCCCACTCAATGCCATATCCGTGTCGAATGCAAATGCAGGCATAGTTATGTTGACCTGGAAGTAAAATAGGGATATAAAAAAGTTACAGAGAAAGTTTGAGGAAATATGTACGAAGAAAGCCTGGGAATAAAACAAAAGTAATTTTAACACTGCAACAAACCTCAAATCTAGGCTGGTAATATTCCTCCACCAAAAACTGCTTTTTCTCAATCTGTTGCAACGCCTGCACCATAATCGTGTAATTACCGTAAATCGGCTGGTCTGCTAGCTGGTAGTTTAAACTGACAGCCCCGAAATTGGACTATGGGAAAAAGGACATAAGTTTACTTCAATATTCAACCACAGCATCTACATATCATCACGATGATTATTCACATTAATAAAAAATAACAATAAAAAACTTTTCCCTACCGTTCTGGATAACCACCGCCTTACAACGTTTCCCCTCGGATCCAACATGAAGACATCCACAGCATCATCAAAAGCTTTCAACGCAGTGTTGATGGGAATCGTCCGGAATCGCACTGAACAAAAAGAAAAGTTCCTTTCGTAAGTATAATTCAGCTTAGAGAAAACCATCCCGTTAAGAAAGTTATTGCCTGTGTCTCCAATTTCATGTGACATTTATTATGACTATTATTTCCTCTCTTTTTTCCCTTCACAGATTCTCGGCATATAATAAACCACAATAAAAAAGAAATGATTACATTCCCTTTTCGATTTAGATTGAATGGAATGAGTTGAGGTTTAACAACACACGTTTACTGACACTACTGTAAATAATTTTCTTTTCTGGGGAGGAATAGGAATAATATAGCATCATACAAAAAAAAATCCCACACAAGTAAAAAATGTAATTTGAGACGAGACGAAAGAAATAAATTGAAAATCTTGAGTGAGATAAGAGAAATGTAATTGATAAAAAAATAATGTTGCGTAAATGCGTTTTGCATCATTTTATATGTATTTGTGCGTTTGTTACTGGTATTCAAGTGCATTCCATCATGGCAGGGAGAGAAGAGGAAAACAAGCCATAAACCAAATTCCATCTTTATCTCATCTCCCCCTATTTAATTCAAGCAAGTTCACTTACCCGTCTGCCCCTGCATGTAAACAGGCTTGTCAGTCTGGATGAAAATGGTCATAGACCTTCCAGAGAAAGTAAGTTGCGTTTCATTAACGAAAGCCGTTCCTCCAACCAGCCCATTATCGTTCCCTTCCACTCTCAACCTATAATCCCCATCGATGCTGGTCCGAGGTACCTACACAAGGAAAAACAACATGGTTAAAACAAAACCATTTTCCCATGAAGAAGTCACAAAATAATAGTTTTGCACCAACAAGACCAACTACGTTTTCCATGCACATCTGATGTACTTAACACCAAATATATTTCCCTCCATGCTCTACTCACAAAACAATTATCTACATAAAATGTCATAACTTTTCATTAGCAGCCATGTCAAACTGACATGAGAGGAGAGGAACAACTGGTCTACCCTACTAATTTATTTTTAGACAGTTTTCTCTCCTTCTCCTCTTCCTTCCGTTTTCGGTACAAAGGCCATTAGGACATCAGGAAAAGAATAAGGTAGAGCTTCATACAATTATTATTACGTAACATAAATCCAGTGACAAGTGCAACCGAATCCCATTAAGGAAGAAAGGTTCCAAAAAAATGTCATCGTTATCACCATTATTATCCGAAGGAGGAAAGAAAAATGCTTTATACGCTGCAGTTGTCATTGGTGTGCACGGAAAGGCCAAGTCATAAAATGGCTCTTTTTCTTACATAATTGGATTTCATTAAATATAAATAGATATGCAGCTCCAATGTAATAAAAGTGTTACGTACTCTGATCATGAGTGTCTCTGGGATATTAGGCTGACATATTTTCGTGTCAGAGCCAATATCAACCCCATTACGGAGGAGGGAAGCCCTCACTTCTATTTCTTGCTGTTGGATTTGTCCTTGGAAGAGTGTTACGGCTACGCGGTACACTTGACCGGGCCGAACCATCTTGCTGGCGACGACGAAGTAGCGTCTGTAAATGAAATTATCACGTTTTTAGTTAGAA
>JAQIWX010000418.1:0-17297 GCA_034696785.1 Lepidocyrtus cyaneus | reverse complement strand
AGTGGGCAAAAAGTAGTGGGTAAAAAGTAGTGGGTAAAAAAGTAGTGGGCAAAAAGTAGTGGGTAAAAAGTAGTGGGTAAAAAAGTAGTGGGCAAAAAGTAGTGGGTAAAAAGTAGTGGGCAAAAAAGTAGTGGGTTTTAGTACAACTCTGCAATTTTACTCAATATTTTACAAAACATGAGTCTTCAATTCGGAGCGTTAGAAATAAAACGGTAAATTGAGTCAGAGAAAATTACCAACCCTGAGCTTACTCAATAATAATGCTGAAAGGGCAAGGGAGTGTGAAGAATATAGTTGGGGTAGTTTACCTGTTGTCGAAAAGGTTGAGTCGGACGTTGAAGGAGCTTGCCATGCGTTTTTACGGGCAGCGGTAACGATCATAACTGGTAACGGCCTTGGACTTCCGCTTTGAAAGACAGCGGGATCTCATCATTGGATTCAGTGGAACAAATGACACGAGTGTATTGCTTCCGCTTCCGGTGCCCCAATAAGATCTACTCGAGCTACTGAACACCCACAAAAAAAAGAGGAGGCCATCCTACTCCACCCTGAGAATCGGGGGCAAAGGAAGATTTTGGAAATGAAGAAATAGGATAACCTGGCCGTTTTAATCGACGCTGCAGCGCAGTAACGAGTTGGTGGAAATGTGGTTGGATGCCAATCCGCAACGGGAGGCCACGCTCTACTTCAACGAAGACAATCAACTCATGGTAAAGTCGAGGAGGAGCAGCAGTCGCTGCAGAAGAGGGCACAATTGACGTTCCATTCGAGCTATCCTCATCCAAGGGAAGGCTGAACAAATGCGGAGTGTTCCTGCGGAGGGACGGAACTAAAGTTTCCAGTTGGAGGAAAGGCATGTGTCAGAGTTGGGGAAAGAATTAAACGGGATAAGTTGATTCAGGCTTGTATGCAGATGAGAAAGCTGGGTTGTAGCCGCTCCGACACTTTTTACTTATCTCACAATGCGTTTGCGTATGCATTATGCGTCTTTAGTCTTTACCAAGTACAGATATTGTGCGATAATTGAGAGATAAAAAGGTTAAAGGAATGTGAAACGAAACAATTTTTTTTTCAAACGCTATGAAAAATCGGGCTGCATTTACATTTGCATATACAATATAGTATATTTAATCAGGTAAGTAATTGTGCCAAAGAACCAATCTCACACTGCCCCAGGGTCCATCAAAATTATTTGTTTTTTGGATAATTCCACTTTACATTCGGAAACAGAACTGCTCACTGCTTATCGAGCAGCAGCAGCAAAATGACTTGAATTCAGATTGAGACATTTTAATAGGCCAGCTCCTTTCTCCCAGTTGGTCATGGGGAGTGTGGGGCCGCTAACGCTGGATTACCCGGACACGCTGGATATCATCCGAAATTATGAGCTGTTTTCTTTCAATATGTTTGCCCGGAGTCTGTTCCTTCAACTTGCAGTGAATGAGCTGGACATTTCCACCCAGCTAATCCAGTGCCGTGGGGAGGAGGACCAGGAAAACGTGCGGGACCCTTCGGAGCCGTTCGTAAAAAGCGGATGGTTCACTTTTCCCTCCTTTCCCCCCTGGATCCTCTCGATAGTCAACCGGACCTTCAAAAGTTCGGAACCAGATCACCCTTAGCCCCTGCCCAAGGGTTCTTTAAGTCCAAGCTCCGCCCATTCCGATCCCTCCAAAACCTGCCAAACTGGATCTGGACTTGGAAGCTCAAATCCTGGCGAAGATTGGGAGGCGAGTGCACAAGCTTCAAAAATTGCCCAATGGATCCAACCAACTTGCGACGTTGAGAAACCAAACTTTGGAACACGTTCGAAAAAGGTCGTCAAATATCTTCGCAACTTCATGAAACAAGCTTATGGAATGGAAGATGAAGGTCGTCCTGCTCCAAGCAGTGCTGATGATTTCTATATCCTTCCCACACGTTCTCTCTCTATGTCTTTTAGTGATCTGTATCACAACATCCTATCCATGTCATAGTTACATGGAGCCCGCCTCCCTCGAAATCCAACGTTATTCCTCATCCGAAGCCATCCTAAGTTGCCTGCCCTTCCCTGGGCGATATGTACTTCATGAACAGGATAATCTGGCTTCATGGCACCGAGTCCTATTGGAAGACAACTGTTGTTGGGAAACCCATGTAGGGGCCGGAGGAAATTTTATGGAGGGTTGCGGAAAGCTATTGGCGGATGGGGGACACTTTTGGGAGGGATCATAAAGGAGTTGGTGCAAAGCTTTTGGAGGATGAAGGAAACTTTTGGAAGGGACCATGAAGGGGTTGGAGGAAGGCCTTTGCAGGGTAGAGAAAAGTTTTAGGAGTAACTGTGGAGGAGTGGAGAAAGCTTTTTATGACAGTCTCCACGACGACTCCATCAAATATGAACTATAATATATGACATTGCTTCATAATCAAGGGTTGGGGCATTGTGAGACTTGCAACAAATATTAATTTATACCTACATACATACATGATTAGAATAATCATTTTCTTCACTATTGTTGCGGGAGCTTTATAGCAATAGTACATTGTTATTTTTACGATCAACGAGAATAGAACTAGAATCTAATTGTTAAGTTAAGTACATAGTAGTTTTATTATTATTGAATTTTGATTTTCCATTTATATTTCAATCATTTTTTTTTTGCTGGGGAACACATATGCTTCTTCCCTCACGTTCTTATTGACTATCAGTGATATAATATTTTGTAAATTATCTATAATGGCTAGGATCTGGTGCAGAAGGTCATGTTTTAAATTTGAAATCAAGAAGTCCTCCTCAATCAAGTTCTTAGGGAAGTAGACATGGAGGATGCTACTGACCTGGAACATCATCATAGAGGAGAGGTCATACAGTGAAATTTTTGACATGCGCATCTTATTATGCGTTCAACGGATTTTATTTCAATGTCCCAATCATAATTCAGAAGCAGTCGAAATTATATGTAAAAGAGCCATAGCCTAGCAAATTTCCCCTTGTTGCGTGTCATCAAAAACACTATCGGCGGCCTTGCTATTAAAATAGATGGATGAAAATTATATTTAAAAAGGACGTCGTTCTTAACATACCGCGGACCAAAATATTGGAGTGGAAACTAGATTTTGTTTTGGAGAGCTCGTTAAAAACGTACTTAAACCAACCGAAATTATTGAATGTTTGACGTTTTATTCATTTGTTGTGTAGCAATTAGGCAATAATGGCATGCCTGCCATGGGTTACTTGGAACGAAAGCGAATCGCTGTGTGAAGTTAACGATAGCGAATTGGGAATATGTAGAGCAAAGTTTCAATCGTTTTTGTATAATAGGTATGCATGCATCGAATTTGGGGCAGAATGAGACATTTTTCCTCGATCACATTTTATTTTATCCCAGCCTTGTCTGGTAGGGATAGTGTTTAAAGTCAAGGAACCCTTTTCATGCCTCACTTCATTCAGCAAAAAAGGAATGACAGGCCGAGAACTACAACGACTTCGGATTAAGCAGTCATTTTTAGTTGATGTTGATATGATGGTGCCAGTGAGCCAGCAGAAAAGGTTGAGCTTTAAGCTACTGTAACGACGACGTCCGTTCTCAACAAGCATTCCATTGTTCAAATTAATTTTAGCTTTATGAAGATTTCCACTGCTTCATCCAATCCCCCCTAATGGCTTATGTCGAGTTCATCGGCTTTACTTTGTAATTGTTTTTACAGCTCAGGACAGAAAAAAATCAGGAAATTCAGCTGAGGCTGAACGGCAAAGACAATGCAATGCTTTAGCAAAGCTATAAGCACATGTGCTTATAGCTTTGCTAAAGCATTGCATCGTCTTTGGCTGAACGGGATGGGGCAGTGGAAATGTTCATGAATGAGTGAGCTGAAATTAGTTCAAACAATAAAGGCTTTTGAGGGTTTTACTTAATAATGGAGCAAAAGTTAAGCGTTTTTTGTTGGCTTGTTGGCATCATCAACTTAACTATATAAATGCTCATACTGAGGACAAAAGATCCCTTTTTTGAACTGACAAAATATGCTTCTTCCTGGATGCTTTCCTAATCACCCACTCAATGCATCTGCCTTCCAATTTTTAATATATGTTTTTTTAAATGGAACTAAAAACTTTTTAAAACAAATAGAACACATGTTTTGTGCAATTTACAAACAAGCCTATAGCTACCTGACAAATCAGGCCCCGCCCCAACCCAATTGTAAACGTGGACCGTTTAAACCGGACTCGTTAGCTAATTGTTAATTAATCTCCGCAAATGTTATATGTTTAAGGTTTCGAAACATTTGGAGTAAATTCTCCATCCATGATCCATACTAGAATCAACTCTTTGATCGATCGATTTTTCTATT
Source organism: Lepidocyrtus cyaneus (assembly GCA_034696785.1). Lineage (NCBI taxonomy): Eukaryota > Metazoa > Arthropoda > Collembola > Entomobryomorpha > Entomobryidae > Lepidocyrtus > Lepidocyrtus cyaneus. The sequence continues at coordinate 12,968 of JAQIWX010000418.1, read as the reverse complement.
TCTTGGCATGTAGATAAGTACAAATATTCTGTTTATTGAGATCTTGCTGCCTTTAATATGCAAACCTTTTTTTACCGATATTAACTCATACAGAAGCAATCGGTTGAAGTCTGGAATTACATATTATCTCGTAAAAATTAATTTCAGAGTAAAATGAGGACTGGGGCAGGGGCATCAAGAAACTTGAGCAAAACTCAAAGAAAATCAAATAAGAATTACAGATTACATGTATTATTAAGAGCAAAAAACTCGTATTGATTTTTAATTCTCATGTCATTCCCTTTCTGTCGCTGTTAATTTTCAGTTATTTCTAATTTTAATTGTGTTTATTCCTAGCTACAAACTTGAGATTTTTTGTCGTTTTTCTTCGTTAAAAAGATGACAGATCTTTATTGCAAGAATGCGTGCTCGTGTTTGAGTCTTAGTTCCCCATTCTTTGTATTTCTCAAACAGTTTGGGGTAAAGAGAATCTTTTCTTGCTCGATCATCTGTTTTAATTTTATTCCTTGCATCTCTTTGTTTGCTAGAAATGCTAACTAATTTTAATCCCTTGCGGTTGTAGCCTTTAAAAGGCCAAGACATTGAACTCAATAAGTGTCATAATATAAGGAATGGAATGATTATATCTATGAAGCAGTACACAGTTCCATAAATCTAAAAATATTTTAAACAATGGCATCCGGCATCAACAGGCTCTAAAGAATATTTTTCGAGACAACTCAAGCTGTGAAACTTTTATATGGGGTAAATGACATCCATCCGCTAGCATTTAACTGTATTGCTCATATTCATTTCAAAAATGTAAAATGTTCTCGTCCTTTCCTGTTTCATTCGGAATGAAGTGAGCCGTAAAAATATATTTGGGTTGCCAAGTTTTAAATATCCAGACATCATATAAATGCTGTGAATGTCTATCCTTTCTCAACCTGATGGGCTCAAACGCTCATATATCTATCAGTAACAATGGCAAAACTTCAAGTCGGATAAAAGGAGGTATTTATTAATAAGGATAACGTAGAACTGTATTGAACACGGGCAAAATCCCTTTTCATATGCAGCAATTAAAATAGATTCCGGTTGGGGCACCATAAAGAAACTTCTTAACCCAGCTTAAGCTTTTACCGGTTTACCCTTTCCTTTCAGGTCATCACATCATCATCAGCCAGTTTCATTCTTTCGTGTTCTTTTTTGTATTTACCTATGCTTAAAAGAATTGTAAATTAGAATTGAGTTCTGAGCTGGCGATCTCAAGAAACCGAAATTGGTTTTTGATTTTGATCCTTGCTTATATGATTTTGTAGATCGCGAGCATAACATTTTTCAAGTGCGTTGCAATGTCAATTAAAAATATAATGGATGAACCTTGTTTGAAAATCACAACCTCAAGTTAAACCACTCGGCGCTTGCTTTTGCTTCCTCCTAATTTAAACGGAATTTGGCTATATTTTGTAATATGAAGATTTGTGTCACATTGATTGAATATAAATGAGGACTGGGACATGATGGGCATCTTGAGACAAACAACAATAGGTATTTTATTACTGCAGCACTGAAATGGTTCGTTTCCATATAAAGTTTAAAAAAGGTAAAACAACGCTACGAAAGCGATTATATAATAAATTTTCCAAAAAAAATGGAGCATTATATACAGTTATTATTTCTCCGGCGAGTGTCAATGGCCGTGTCATTGTCACTTTGACTTACTTTTAGTACTGTTCAGCCTCGTCGTGATTACACAATTTGTTTTAGTTTGTTTTTTTATATTATATATGGCGTTGAATATTTCATATTTTATTTTAATTTAATGTACATGCGACTCCCTTAATTTCGAAATTTATTCATCAGCAAGATTTGTCTTCATAGTACAATAAATCTCTACCCCTGCGGAAGTTCATTATGATTTCTTTGAAGTATTTGCACTTAAGTCTCAAGGGCTCGAGTGGACATATTGCGAATTGAAAATTTCTGAACCAGTCATCCCAGTTTTCAGATGGAGGTTAAGTTATGGTCTAGATGCATAATGAAAAATGTTAAGTGGGCCCTTAAACCTAATAAAATTACATGTTTTACAACGGCGATACTCCGATTAATTATAATAATTGGGGTTATGTGAAACAAGCTATGTTCTTGTTGGAACAATTTAATCATGTTTAAGTACTTTAAAAGAACAGAAAATTAAAATGACTTTTAAATATTACAATTTTATTCAATTTTTTCAGTTTTTGAAATGTAAAATCAACGTAACTTCTAAACTGGACAACGCTCATTACTGGACAAGCTATTAATCTTATTGCTTATGATATCATACTTTACTTACATGCTATTTTCAGAACAGAACATGTACAAATTTGTCTGTCTGTCTGTTCACGTGACCGCAGGATAACTCTAGAACGGCTGCGAATTTTTCAATTCTGATTTAGATCAAGGGCAAATTTTTGTAGAAATTTAGATATTTAGTTGTAGGGATTCAGCTGCTTGTTCTCATCTAAAGTTTTGTCATGTGGAGTAGTTCCGATTCTTTATTCCCTGGGCATATATTTCTTGCAAAGTGGGGCATTTTTCTACATGGGCAAGCTCCATCTGGTCCCTCTGGAGTTTTGCCCTTTGTCCAGGGCTCCAGTCTACATAATACGAGTCGGCAATTTCGGATAAGGTCATTCCAGCTACGAGAGGGGGGTCATTTGCCATAAATTCTAAATCAGATTGACTCCAAGTTACATTCCGGGTCCCTGCAAAGTGACGGGCAGTGTATTCCGGGGAGATTAACTCACTAGAGCATTCGACGTACTTTAAAAGATGGTTGTAGTACAGGGCAAAGATTTGACACATTTCCTGATCCGTACCATGGCCTCTAACGACTGATTTAGTTGTATCGTAATGACACTCAACAAAAAAAACATAAATTGATTAGAAATATTAAATATTTGACAAATGTTACATGGATTCCATTTAAGTCAAGTACGTATTTTATTCATCAAGAGCAAGGCATAAACGTACGTATTTTAACTTTGTCCCCAGGAAGCAATTTAGCAGCATTCCGAAGCAATCGATTAGGCTGATAGTCAAACTTCCAATTGGGATCATCCAAAATGTGTGGCAGTTCCTGCTCATTTCTAAAATGTTGAATGGTAACCCTTTTCCCAGCATTATGGGCATGAAGGAGTGCTGCCACAATTGTGATACCTTTCTCCGGAAGCATTTTTCTGGTGCAAGCGGAGCTACAATACCCGTGTATTTTGTGGTCCGCACTTGCAGGTGGAATTAATATGGATGGAGAACCTGGAACCTTGTGTCCAATACCCAAAATCCCTCCGTCGTTTGGTCGCAGCTTAGAAGTGTAGTAGATATCGACGCGCACTTCGGATCTCAGGTCATTCCTCCCTTTTGGGTTATCGTAGTGGGTCTGAAAAAGGTAGAATTCCGACTCTCCGGATGTTCCAATTGGTATCCCCATCTCCTTAGGGAAAAAGTTAGATCGACCCCCCAGGGCAAATACTGCTTGCATATTTATGCACGACTGAAACGGGATCTCACCTAGTTGACGCTCTTGGTTGTAGCACTCTTCCCCTGGGTGGTTGACAAACTTGTAAAGCGCGTCAGGATTTGGTAGCATGCAGCGACTCATGGTCAAATGATGTACGTTCGTTTTGGTCTCGTTGTTAACATTTAGTGTGTACTGTAAGTAAATAATTCGAAATTAAAAGTACCGTTTTTTTTAAATGCTTACATCAAATTATATTTGCTTTAATTTTGATTCGATCATATCATATGTCATACCCCGATTATATGATGCTTTTCATGCAAACTTATGTTGCGAATTTGACCCCAGAACGTAGTTCTTTTCGTTGGAATATGAAAATTGAGCTGCACACTCCAAACCTTGATATCTTCTTCTAGCAGATCGTTTTCGATAGTGGCCCCTCTCCTCAGTTGGATTAACCAAGGCGTCAAATCGGGATCCAACAGATAAGCTAAGGAACATCCACGAATGGAAGAGGGAAAGTCAGCCACGTTGTCAGTTTTCCCATAAGCCTAAATCAAATACACAGTGTTTTCGCTGATACGAAGGTCCTGCACATCCTTGGTATCAAAATTTCTGGAAAAGTTGAGCAACGTGTGTGTATGATTTTGAGAGACAAAATGTAGTGTCCAGTCCTGCTTGTCATCCAAAACAGGAATTCCATTCCCGACTGCGTAACGATCACTGAAATATCTAGTTCCATTTGAATTCACACCTCCAATCACAATGTCAGAAAATTGGTCGGGTTTACTTCCGAGCTTGTCTTTGGAAAGTCCAAATGCCACAAAGCCAAGAGTTTCCACAGTGGCCTGAAAATTGACTTCCATCAATTTCCAGTTAACCATCCATTCCACTTCGTATTTTCCTTCTGCGTCTAAAATTTCCACATGTTTATAAGGATTTTCTTCGTGATCTTTGCCCAACAGATTTCCTACAACAAGTACTACTGCACAATTTGAAAGAAGCAAGCAACGTAGTACTAACTGATGGTTTAATTTCTGCATATTTGAGCTTTGTAAGGAAGACTTCTTTCCAGACTGAAATCTAATTTCTGAATTAAAGTCCGCTAAATCTTAATTTTTATCTACGAAATGACAATATTTATTTGTAGATTTCTACTTTCTAATAGCTTCTTTCTTACTGAGCTGTAAGAGTAGTTATAATTTGCTAGGTATTGTCTGTCCGGAAGCACGATAACTCGAAAACGGATTTTTCAATTCTGATTTCGGAATTGATAGCTATGGACCATATCTCGGATAATTCTGTAGATGGACCACACAGGTCAACCGGAAGTAGGTCAAAGCTCAAGGTCAAAATTTTTAAAATGAACTTCGCACGATGACTTAAGAGCTAATTTTAATTTTAAAGCTCTGATTTTGCTGATAGGTATTTATTGACGATGGCTGGGATGAGGATTGGTTCGTAGATGGGGTATGCATGTCAACCGGAAGTTGGTCAACTTTTTTACTTGTTCACGGCACAGCTCCGTTACTGTTACATTGTAATCATTTATTTTACAAAAATATGCTCAGTCATACATAAAGTAATGGTATTGACTACAAAATGAAATGGAGTTTTAGTATCATTGATGGAATAGGTACTTTAGTCATGAATACAAATACAAGCAGTGTGTGTGTGTAACTAATGCATACAGCATTATAAGAGTCAATGAACTGGGGAATAGTTAAACATAGAGATTTGCTGTCCTTTCGGTCTGAGCATTGTCTATTCCAGTGCAGTGGTGAAAAGACTCCGGTGAAAGCCTACGGCTAGCGGCTAGCAAACAAAATATGCAAAATATGGCATATCCGGGCCTTAATCATAATATATTGGTGGCGATGATTTTTTTGGTCGCTGCTGGCATGCTTTCACTTTAATATGAGTTTTTAAGTAAAAGAAAGTAAATTGGTTATACCCCTGCATCCAATCCATACCATCCCCACAAATGTTTTACATTTTTTACATTACATTTTTCACAAAGCATTATGGTAAACGTACCTATTTATTGTTGAGAAACGCGGAAAATGCTGGGTTGTATTGGTTTGGTATACGCATTTGCTACTCAAAATTTTTGATTAACAACAGGTGCAATATTGAAGGCTTTAAAGGATCTTGAATGTTTTTTCTTACGTTATTACGTAGCTAAAAGGGTAGTTATAACTTGCTATGTATTAATTGTTTGTCTGTCTGTTTACACGATAATACTCAAGAACGGCTGCGAATTTTAAGGTTCTTTTTTTGATCATGACTTAAATGATTTCGTAGATGGGATATGGTATGCAGGTCAACCGGAGAATAGTCAAAGGTCATGATCAATTTATTTTGATGTGACAACATGGAGCAAATCGGATGCTATTTAAAATCTTATCACTTACCTGTTCGAGTGGTACTAATTTTATCATAATAGGTTATTATAATCGGTCAAAGGTCAAGCTCAAGCTTTAAATAGTAATTGCTATTATTAAGCAATCACTGTGTATTTTATTTTGAACTGCAATGCAACATTAATCCAAAAATATCGACGAGTAACATTTGGCTGTTTCCAATGAACGGATATAAGCAGGGGACTTTTTCTAATATAATGTTGCAGCTATATGTATCAGTTGTCCGTAGAAGATTTATACTTGGAAGCATGATAATGATGATAAGGCCAACCCATTCGGCTTAAAATCTTAATTTTCTACATTTCATTTCCATTCCAGGTATGGTTGCCAGTTATAGTAGCAATAGAGCATGTGTCGAACACATTTTTGAGTCGTTTCGAACTTTGGAAAGCTTAATCAGCTGAACAAGATTAATTTCTCGAATTAGCTCAGGGATTAGATCGCATAAGTATGAATTTTTCAGATCAAATCAGTCAGCCCTGAATCCGAATATAAAATTAAATAGCTTGGCCGGATTTGATCTGATTTAATCTGAAGTCTGAAAAGTTCACGGCACTGTGTAGAGAGGTGGAGCGATCGTGGTGGGACAATGGAGTCGTCGTGGAGGGATGATGGAGGCATCGTGGAGGGATGATGAAATAATCGAAGAGGGACGATGAAATCATAAGGATGATAGCGTCATCGTGGAGACAGACATAAAAAGCATTTCGCCAACCCTACCAGTTCCTCCTAAACAGGTCCATAATAAAAAACTGAAAACTTCGTTTAAAATTTGAATTAAAATTTAAATTCTTCTGCTATATGCCAAGAAAGCCGAATCCTCTCCTATCCTAATTTAAAACTCTCGTTGCGAATTTCCCTATTTTAGAGCGAATAAGTGACTCCAAAACGGATTATATGTCCGTCCCAAGTTAAGATAAATGTGAGCCCATTCATTCAAAACTAATGAAATAACCGTTAAGCTAATAACCCCTAAGTTTAAGATTTAACTTTAACCATTTTGTGATTAAATAGCTTCAAATAACACAAAAGCTGAAACCAAAAAGACAACTTAACTACCATTAAGCTTTAATTTTCTTCTAGGGTGAAGTGTTATGTCACGTAATGCAACAGTCGCGGTTGTAGCCCATGCGCTGCATAGCATAGCAGATGAGATGGCTTACTGCGGTTGAGCCTGCTTGAGTTGGAGTAGGTTTTACTCATGTTCAGCCTCGTCGCAGATTATACACTATGTTTTTACTTTGTTTTGTATATTAAATATCGTTAAATATTGATTATTGATATTTTTTTCAACTTCGACTTAATTTAATTACAAACATGCTTATGTACAGTGCATGTACGTCCTCAATTAAAGGTTTTAGGGTTGTATTTTGAACCAGAATTCTGATTTTGAATTTTAGTATGAAACGGTAATAGGTAGAATGAAGCATCTAGAAACGATATTTTAAGCTTTAGGTATGTCAATAAATCAATAATTCAAATATTTTATTTGTCTTGTCTTCGATTGTCTAGACACTCTTCTTTGCCGTGGAGCCAGTTTTAACAAAGTCGTCGACAACTGAACCAAATCAAAGGTCTATATTCTTTTCTAGAACCAAGAGGCGGCTTTCGTTTGTGATGCAGTAAAAAGCATTTTAGTCACAACAGGGCTCCTTTAGAAAGATTCCTTAAACATTTCTTTCCATCTCTCTGTACACGTCATTCCAAATTAATTTACGATATACGGTAGTGCTTTCATGAACCTGTTTTTCATTCATACCTATATATGTACCAAAAAGGGTTAAGATTATAATGTAACTGTCACAGAAGCTTTAAACTTAAACTACTACAAAAGAAAAGCAAAGTTAGGGGTCGTGTGTAGTCAGTCAACCTGAACGGAAAATATCAAAGGGTACCTATACGTTAAAACATATGTGTACCTACACAAAGTAAATGATGGCATAGTAAATTGTAACATATCATTGCAAAGTAAGCTAGGAAACGAATATTATAAAAGTTTCTTCCTACACATTCTGAAATCGAGCTCTCCCGCATATAAAAAGAGAGCTCCAATCTGGTTGATATATCATTCTACGCCCAAAACGTTTAGTAACAGATGTGTTTGAGCTTTCCTTGTAGATTTTCTTTCATTTTTGAGATTTTTTTGAATTACATACAATGCAGGTCGTTCGTTTGATTTTTGGAGCGTGTTTAAGTGTTTGTCTTCTACTGCATTCACAAAAAGTACACTTAAAATTACGTATAAAAACTCGCAATTTCCGAAATATAAAATATATCTGCAGCAATAATTAATATCGGATTTATTTACAATCTAGGTGGATGCCGCTCCCCCTCTTCCGTACTGGGATGCCACCCGGATTATTAATGAAGTCCCGAAAGATCGTGGAACGATCAATGAACGTCTTCACTTGTATCCGGCTAGAAACTACAGCAATGAAAACGACCATTATATAACCTTTACGGATTTCAAAACTCCGGTACGGTGGTTTTAGACTCTATTTTATTCACGTCGGTAATATTATGTGAGATAAGAATAATAATCAAATTATGTTATTTTGCCTTTCTAGACCGCTGAATGCCCGTACACTTCCAAGGATGCGTATGACGTCGTAGATGCCATAGAGAAGCTGATAAACTTTTTCTATGCTAAAAGGGCTAAAGAAACACTACTGTCCAAAAGTGATTCCGGAATGGGTCTTTTGGCTCTGAATAGTAAGTACAAGTAACTTTTCCGCCTAATCCGACTTTAATGAAAACATTCCGTAGCTCCTCATTTGTAAACATCCCACTTACTTTAATAAATTTTGAATTCCTTCTGTTTTCAAATAGATCAACTGGAATACATTGTAACTGTGCAAAAGCAAAAATTATTACCGGAATTAAACAGCTTTCTTAGCCGACTTCGTGACTCATCGGGTGACTTGGCAAACAAATTTTTAGATGATGCTTTGAAGGTTGTCACACTTCCATCCATGAAAAAAAGTAAGAAAAATGGTAACAAAATATTTTGCTCACATGTTAATCTTTCAGATTTCATATGATTGTGCCCTGAATTTTTTTCTAGAGTTGGCAATGCTGAAAAATAATCCAAGCATTTTTAACGGGCAAAGTAAATGGCACGGGCTGGACACCATAAAAAAGCATTTTAACGAGTTCCAAAATATCGGGAATGAGAAGGAAGTGATCTATTCTTTTTTGGATATACAATGCTTAGCCGAAGTGGGACATGATTGTAGCGTTCCTGAAGTTTGCAAAGCCATGTTTCTAGGGAAGATCTACGCCCAATACATGCTATCGCATCAAGTCATGTTTCAACAAATTGCCCAACAGGTACTCTTACTCTAAATTCAGCATAATATGTTGTAATTTTGATTTTTCATACTCTCTAACACTTATTTATAAATATGGTTTTCAGAGGTCATGTGCATCCGCTAATCCAGAGCCGTTCAAGGATTCCCGTGAATACCAGGATCGTTTGTGTTCGAAAGCATACTTGGAAGCAGAGTTTTTGGAGTCTCATAAATTTCCAACAAAGTTTGTCAGTTTATTTGCAGACCATGGTAAGATTACTATTAAAACAAAGTTAATTACTACTTTTTAGAAGTTGCCTGACTAGTCACTAATCGTAAGTCGTATTTTTATTTATCAGTTGTGTTTTGTGGTATGTTGGGCTACCCAAATTTCATGAGAGGAGACTGGCTTCAAGAAATTCTGTCCTGGCGAGCCGGCTCCGCTAGTGGATGCGTTACCTCAAATATGTATGGCCACCCTAAGAACAACGGTGACGAACCAATCCAGCTGTCTGTGGAACGGGATGGTGCTAAATCTGACGAAGAGTGTCTCATCAATTTAACCTCGCTGAGTCTCGGAGCCCTTGCCATGAATCTCCGCTACATGGTTGACGCTTGTGAGCCAGCTATATTTGAAAGATACTTCAAAACTCAAGATTAAAGCCTCTCAACGCGGTTAAAACTATGTATTTTACTTATTTAATATTCGTCTCTGCTAATGTGTGCGTGTTTTTACTCCAGTTTGATTTATTACTTCAATACTATTTTAACTACTGTAACACTTGACAGTGTGAGATTGACAATTTCGTATAATATAATTTAGTATCAGACACTAATGTTTATTTTAAAATTTGGAATGTTTGTTATAACAGTTTTTATAATAAATTTACCAACGCTTTTGGAATTGCAGCCCTATGTTGTGAATTGAGCATTTATATCCAAGAATATCTCACGGTTTTAACTTTGCCGCATTTGAACGTAGATTTTTTGTAATACACAACTTGCATCGCATTTTAGCATTTGGTATTTAATTCCAATAAATCACTAAAAACATTTATTTTTACCAAACTTATGATAAACTTGTTTCCTCTTTATATCTTTATATATATCCAAAAAAAAACATTTTTAACAAATGTCCTCTTAAAAAATCTTAGAATATAAACGGCAATTTGGTATCGACTTGCGGTTTATGACCTCCACGTTTATCGAGTGGATCGCGTTTGACTTCCTCATCGAGAGATGGTCTGTCCTGTTTACTGTACATTGATTTACAAAGCTTAGCCGAAGTAGCTTTGCTCTGCTTACTGCTGCTCACTGGCACGGGAGAGTTGTGTCGAGAGAGATTAACTTAAAAAATATGTCCAATTTAACCATTATTTTGGTTTTCGAGATAAATACTAATATATTTTTTACTAATTACATTATCTCATCAAATCAAACCAGTTATTATGATTTTGTAGGGATGGATTATCACTGGGCCCTATATTTATTCTGGCTATGGCTATTGTTAAGAGTATTACCTATTACGGAGGTGTTTTTATTCTGATATAGGCAATAGATAGCTATTGATCATATCTCGGATTAGTGCGAAGATGGACCATGCATGTCATCCGGAAGTGGGTCAAAGGTCAAGGCGAAAAAAAATGTATAATGAGGTTTATAACAAGGTGATCAGTGCATGAGTACGGTTAGTAAGATAAAAAGCTCGTATTATTTACATAAGAGTTTAGCCCGAACCTCTTTCTGGAATACCTGAAGGTGTTCTTATTTCCTTTGCAATTATTTTACCAAAAACAGCTTTGAGGTTAGCATTCATAATGTTGTTTTATTACCATTTAAAAATGACACAAAAACTGCTTGAACATCGCCCAGGTCTTTTCTTTGCTTATCCGGTAAGGTCCGAGTGAAGTGGCACATTTGTCAAGGTACGGTCGTCGCTTATCCAGGTAAAGTCGGGTACCTTTCCGAGGAAGGTCGCTACGCTAGGGTACGGTTGCGCACGGGTTCATGTACGCCTGCGCAATTGTGTGGTTACGGTCCAACGATTGTGCTCATGCAGTAGCGCTTCTGTTTATTATGGTTCCAAAGTTTTTCGGGTCCGGCTGTGCATTTATATAGATAGGTACGGCTGCACACATTTTCGGGTACAATTGCGCACTTGTACGGTTGCGCACTTGTACGAGTAATCTTGTCCCCTTGTTAAGTCACGGTCGCGCACTTGTTGAGGTACGGTCGCGCACTTGTCGAGGTACGGTTGCGCAGTTATTGGGGTACGGTTGAGCAGTTGTTTGGGTACAGTTGCGCACTTGTCTGAGTACGGTTGCGCACTTGTTTAAGTGCACTTGCCTACTTCTTAGGTATGGTTGCACACTAGTACATGTACGGTTTGGCAGTTGTTTGAGTATGATGCCGCAGATATTAGAGTACGGTTCCGCGGTTGTTGGGGTACTGTTGCGCAGTTTTTTGGGTACGGTTGCGCACTTTTTAAGTGCACTTTCTCAGTTCTTAGGTATGGTTGCACACTAGTACGTTTCCGGTTGCGTACTTGTTTGCGTTCAGTTGCGCACGTGTCCTAGTACGGTTGCCCACTTGTTGAGGTACGGTTGCGCACTTACCTGAGTACGGTTGCGCAGTTTCTAAGGTACGGTTGCGCACTTGTTTAAGTGCACTTGACTCCTTCTTAGGTATGGTTGCACACTAGTACATGTACAATTTGGCAGTTGTTTGAGTACGATTCCGCAGATATTTGGGAACGGTTCCCCATATATTTGGGTACGGTTGCGCAGTTGTTTGGGTACCGCTGCACACTTGATTGGGTACGGTGGCACGCTTGTTAAGGAACGGGTGCGCACTTGTTGCGGTGCGGTTGCGCACTTGTCTGAGTACGGTTGCAACTTTGTTTTACTACGGTTGCTCACTTGTTGAAGTGCACTTGCTCACTTCTTAGGTACGATTCCGCACTTGTTAAGGTACGGTTACGGACTTGTTAAGATATGGTCGCGCACTTGTTTAGGAGTAATTGCGTAATTTTTTAGGTATGGTTGCACACTAGTACATGTAAGGTTCCGCAGTTGTTTGAGTACGATTCCGCAGTTATTTTGGTACGGTAGCGCACTTGTTTGGGAACCGTTGCGCACTAGTACGTGTCCGGTTGCGCACTTGTTAAGGTACGGTTGCGCACTTGTTGCGGTACGGTTGCGCACTTGTCAGAGAACGGTTGCGACTTTGTTTGACTACAGTTGCTCACTTGTTGACGTGCACTTGCCCACTTCTTAGGTTGCGGACTTGTTAAGATACGGTTCGGCAGTTGTTTGAGTACGATTCCGCAGACATTTGGATGCGGTTCCGCAGATATCTGGTTACGTTTTGCAGTTGTTTGAGTACGGTTGCGCAGTTGTATGGGTACGGCTGCGCACTTGATTGGCTACGGTGGCACAGTTGCTAAGGTACGGTTGCGCACTTGTCTGAGTACGATTCCGCAGATATTTGAGAACGAATTCGCAGATATTTGGGTACGGTTCCGCAGTTATTTGGGTACGGTTGCGCAGTTGTTTAAGGACGGCTGCGCACCTAATTGGGTACAGTTACGCACTTGTCTGAGTACGGTTGTGCACTTGTTAAGGTACGGTTGCGCACTTGTTAAGGTACGGTTGTGCACTTGTTAAGGCACGGGTGCGCACTCGTTAATGTACGGTTGCGCACTTGTTAAGGTACGGGTGCGCACTCGTTAAGGTACGGTTTCGCACTTCTTTTGGTATGGTTGCACCCTAGTAC
>JAQIWX010000417.1:0-17352 GCA_034696785.1 Lepidocyrtus cyaneus | reverse complement strand
CATACTATTCAAAAGCGCAAATTATTTTCGAACCTTGAGACTAAGAACCGATAACGAAATGTCTGCATTTTTCTACCTTATGCTATGTTATACATATTATCTTTAAAAGCAGAATCACAAGATTTCGAAAACATTATCATTCATTTCTTGTTACATCAAACATTGATGTATGTGTATAAAATTTTAGGCTGACCAGTCGGTAATGAACAGAATTTAGCAAGCTGTAGAAAGCATGCCCTTCAATGCGAAGACTTTTCTGCAGGTTCAATATGTTACACCTTCTTACGTTTATTATTTATTCTTCTTCTTCCATGCATACGAACCTTAAGCTGTCCCTTCCACTTTTCTTTTTTTGGATTCCATAATACTTATCCCGTATCAGTAAGCAACAGCTAAAATGGAAGCAGCAAGTGGCGATGCCGTCATCAGTGAATCTATGGAACAAGGATAGAAAACTTTTCTCTAAGAAAAATGGAGAGAAATGTTAGAAAAGCGGGACTTGATTCCCTCCCGAGAGCTGTAAGAAAACGATCTCTCTCCCCGCGTGAAAGTAAAAGGAGATGAATGAGAAGAGCGAAGAAAGTTTCTACTTTATCTGAGAATTGGATGCACCTTAAATCAGTAAAAAATTCGTTTCACCTTTTTATTCGATTTTGGGAAGTTGGGGAGATTTATCCGTAAAAATTCGAGCTCGTGGTTGATAATCCTTTAAACAACTAAGAATGAACCCATCGTATTGATCAGATCTCTTCCGTTTATTCTTTACGTTTGTATGTAAAAACCCAGCAATTCTTTTTGTTTTAACATTTTCCCCTGCTGTTAATAATGTGAAAAGAGAAAATATTTATTTTTTGTCTTTCTGATAAATATTATGCGCAAGCATGTGTTTAGAATTGAACACAAAGGAAAGGTAGTTTTCGAGCTTTAAAATGCATAAAACATTGTGAATACATGCAGGTCTAACAGGGATATGAAAAATGTATATGAAAATTTGTAAGGGGAAAGGGTTGTCGTACACAGGAAAAAATGGCTAAAGCTCACTCACGCGTTGTGAAGAAGGAAAGCAACAGCCTTCCCTTTCCCCTTTGGTCTTGGCTGGAGTGGAACAGCAAAGGAGCAGCATATATGCCAAACCATCCTCTGCAAGATTTGATGATGTAATATCCCCGAGAAAAGATGAATGTGAAAGCATGCAAGCCCACTTCCTCCATGAGGAGAGAGCTCTGTTACACCCAAAAAATGAAGTGCATGTTTCCCCACAATTTCACACTGTAATGGTAATAATAATCATCACTGGAAATAGGATGTTCTTTCTCCTTTCAGAAAAAGGTAAAGGAAAAGAATTTGGTGAAAAGGAAATAGAAAAATGGGACAAGCACATTTCTCGTTTGAGGTTGCACGTACACTAAAAAAAATTCTTCAAGAACAAAATGTTTCTGAATAAAAACTTTTATGGGGCCCATTTCCCGAACCAAACGAGTAACTAATATAATAGCCAATAATCACACATTCAGCCTTTCGTAAATGAACAGAACGCTATCTAATATTGCTATCATTGAGTAAACTCTAAAAGATAGAATTTATTTGCTTCCGTTTTACGAACGGCTGAGTTAACGTTGAGCCTCAATATTGCGATAAGCGAATAATAATAATCACTGACTAATTTGGTGTGCTTAAAAATTAAACCTTAAGCTGGATGCTTTCGGTTCGGCCCTCTGCTGAAAACCATGCCCCTCCGAAATTGCAGTTCAGTTTCGTTAAATTCATCTTAGACACATGACTATGCGACTTAAGCTTCCATCAGTTGATCTACTTTTGTACTTAAAACTCTCTCATCCCCGCATCATCGTCTGCATACGGCGATGATGATAATTTTTCATGACTTTCGACTGAAGAACGGCATCCTACAGAAACTCATTGTTTGCTGCTTTCCCCAAAAGTAGAATAAGTGTGTGGTGGTAATGATAGTAGTGAAATGATCATCTTCATCATAGCAGTGATGTTGATGATGCTGCCTGCCCTTGGTTTCACTTTCTCTCTCTCTCTCTCTTTCTCTCTTGTGAACCATCTCTAATCTAAAATCCTTTGCATGACTGCCCCCATAAGCACACTGCCAACAGAGAAAATGAGAGAAGAATGAGGGGCTAAACTGTGTATTCTTTCATCGTTTTCAACAAATTACTCGTCCTTTCTATCTCCGTTTTCAGGAGCTGAATGTGAATTAAGTAAAGCGGGATGAAAAGTTTTCCACTATGATTACCATTAGAATCAAGCTCCTCTCACACAATTATAACTGTAATTCTTTCTGTTTTGTCTCTCCATCTCCTCTGCATGCATGAGCTCTTGAGAAAATTGGGAAAGAATAACATTCCGTGAACAAACTTAACTTTCTATTTGCTCTCGTATCATCATTATCATCATCACCGTAACATTTTTTGTGCTTTCCATAAATATACCTACACATACCTAGATATAAATATTTAGGTATATATTTTTTGAGGCTGCGGGCTCCATACTCGTTCTATAAAAACCCCAAATTTATTATTTACGGTCTCGTTGGCTGCTGCCATTACGAAAAGAATTCCAGAGACAAACGATATTTCCATGTTTGAAGAGAGAATATGCTAAGTTTTTTTCTTAAAACGATTTTCTCCGTTTTTCCCGTCAGTTAAGTATGTGCTGGTTAGGCTGTGTAGGGATCTCCAAAAAATCTTTCATTAAGACTTATCTTGCATCGGTTTAACTTGAAAAAAATAGGGGATTTAAGGTCAATACCCTTAGCATATGGCTTAGAAATGCTGCACTGTCACTACTAATATAGTGTCTTGTGTAGCTGATGGGGATGAAACGATTGCCCTTGATATTTTTTATATAAAAGAAAAACGTGGGCAGACTGAATCGTTACGTGTCACAAAAATCTGGCTAAATTACAATCTCCCGGGAGAAAATTTATGATGTAGGGACTCTTCTAATCTGCATCCTGAAACTAGAATCTAAATTGATATGTCATTTAGCAGCCTTTGCACAAGATTTCCGAATGCAACATGCAGTTGATGAAGATCAGTCTGCATTTTATCCTCAAGTTCATTAAGGAAACGTTGAAAGTAAAAATCAACTTATCTAACGTACAATTTATTTATTTATTTGTCCTTTGATCATGATGATGATGAAGTGTTTGATAAATCAACGAAATTAAAAGTTTTTCTTCCAACTGAAAGATTAGAAAACTGAAAAGCTGTTCAGATCAGATCATCCCCAAATATCTTTTCCCTCTCCTCTCCGTACACTTTGGAGAAAAAAGGGTTCAAACAATCTAACAAAAAATGGGCTATACCTACCCGTATTGAAAGCGAGTTCTTGTCCGGTAAAAGCAGAATACCACTAAAGTTTACAAAGAAGAAGTGTATCAACAATATAGAAAGGGTGGAAGCGAGGAAGATTCGACGAGAACCCCAAAACAATTGTTACTCGATATATACAAAGTAAACTCTTCTAGCATAGGAGTAGGATGAAGAAGTGTATCAAGGAAAAACCGAATTACAACAACTGGAAATGCTGAAGATGAAAAACTAGATTCATTTTTATGGGTCCGGTCCCAGTTTCCGATAAAACCTTACTTCATTTTAAGAAAGTAAAGAGATAAAAGGGAGAATAATTCAGGCAGGTCGGTGCTCCAGTATTCTGGTCCCATGCAGTTAAATCTGAATACTAAAAGCACTTCGTGGAGAAGGGAGAAAAGCAAGTTACACTTAAGTAAAATGCATTTTTCCGGAGGGTGAAGGGAGGATGCAGACTCTTCACAGTTTACCAATTTAGTGAAAACATACAAAAATATAACTGCATGGGACACGCGACATAATAACGGCCAGAAAACGGAAGGAAAGATAAAGAGATAAGAAAAAATATGGATGTACGCATCTCATTAAGCATTCCTTCAAACTGTGTTCTAGTTCCCCAGTACAATATGTACACCAACGTAACAGTGGGGATCAGATATGTGGGGCTTCGAATGGATTATCTTTAGTCATACGTCACTCACTTTAAGAGAGCACAGGCAAGTTCATCTTTCACAAAGACTTCATGAGAGTGCAAGAAAAAAAAGCAGTTTGCTTTTAAAGCGTTCTCCAGTCTTCGGGTCCATAATTCAGAACGCGTGACAAAAATGTGCATCAATAATACATAAAACCGGAGAGAAAAGGCTGCTGGAATTGCTGGCTGGATGCTCGCACATAAAACGAGTTGTATATTTCGTAGTTTTATTATTGCTCCTTTCTCCTTTATGTAAACATGTTTTTTGTTGATGTGTCTCCTGCCGACATTTTTCTCTCACAATAAAGGCAAGTCATATTAGAAAGGGTGGGTGAACGTTTAAAAATGCTGATGTTCCTACAATAAAGGGTCATAACGCTAAGTAGATTTTGAAAAGGAATGGCAACAAAAGAAATAAGTGTATTGACAATACAACAGTTAGACCGGAATGACAATGAATGAAATGACAAAGAAAGCTCAAAACCGGTTGCCTGAGCACATGAAACAAATTTTTTCTCTAGCCTACACCTAGATGTACGTACTTCATCCCTGTTTCTAAATTTGCCGAAGCTAGCTGTAGGCCCAGAAAGATCTCTTTTATAATAAAGTACATGCACACCAACAGTTAAGTAAATTACAATTTATGTGCTTGTGGGGAATTTCCACAATACATAACAGGAACTGGAATATCATATGATTGACTGAAAAAGAAAAAAATCAAAACGCAGAGATATCGTATATGCATAGGTAGTTACATAATATGTGATCTTCCGTCACATGATTCTGCGGAAGAATATAAAAACTGAAAAAGCATTTTATCTTTCATAATGATCGATCACAAACGAGGATTTGAGTCACTGCAATCACAATCACCCATCCCATTTCCCATTTCCAGATGTCATATCATATCTAAACACAGGACAGGAAACTTAAAGTGAGAACCCACTACTGTATGAAAAAAATGCACCCTCGATATTACAAATATTCCATCCACATTCCGTTATCCCCCAAGAAAGTCTGTAAAGCCATTCAAAAAGCACATTTTAGGGTGGAAATGCAATAAATGCTTAATATCTTAGATCAGAAAGGAAAAGAAAGCTCCCAGTTATTGTGTCTGTAACATGTATAATGTATATACTTGATCTCCAGTGGAAAATCTCATTCCAATAATGCACCAGACAAAAAAATAAATAAATTCGGATAGTGTATGCATGCATGCATAACATATTTATGAATGCTCTCCTCCTGCCTCCTCTCCTCGGATTCCAATTCTGAATCATCATCCCCCATAAAAAGATGAGGTGAGACGGCGATGGGGAGAGCAAGAAAGAAAACTTTCTTTTATTCCTCAAATTCATCCCAAAATCTCCCCTAGCATCCACATATATACCCACCCGTAATGGAGACAAATTTCTCTAGAATACAAAACATCGCACTCTGAAAGTTAAAAAAAATATCGAATCAAGATGTTCCATCCATGCATAATCTATATTTCCTTGGTTGGAGATGCTTTGCTTAATCCTTCCAAGTTGGCTATGGAGCGATACAAACAACTCACTTTCACTTCTTCATCAATGCATAAATGATGAGCAGTTGCAACATTGCTTGAGGTAATAAAAGAAAGAGAGTTATGTATTCCACAAAGAAAAAAGGAAATTGCATATTGGCAGCGTTATCATATCATCAACTACCTACCCACCCACCTAGCTACCCTACCTAAACATATACACATGCTGGTGTGTGTGTACACTTGTACGAGAGAGTAATTTAGTACATAGTACATTTCATCTTTCTTCCTTGCCTATCCCCATCTCATCTATCCGGGATGATTACTGGAAATATTTATGAAACCACACACGAAAAAGGGGATTGAAAAATCCTGTACAATACACAAGGCAATGATTCTACATTTAGGTTTTATCAGAACGAACCCACGTAAATATAACCAGTTGATGTTTCCATTTCCAACTCCAACTAAAAGAAGGGGTCCATCAGGTAGGGGGCATAAAGACAATACCAAATAGAGTCTATAGGAATTGTTAATTCTCCACAACTCCACAGATATATATTTTTTATCTTCAGAGCGACTCATTCCGAAACCAGATTGTTCCACTGAGCTATCTTAGCTTTTGGCTTTGGCTATTGCTTCCAAAAAATTTCCAGTGGATTTCAGTAAAAAAGGAAATAAGCATAATGCAGATATTTTTCCACTGTCTACTTAAGATTTTTACTAGATTTGAAACATGGAGTCAGAATGAATGGCGTACTCTCTCGGATTGTTCCTTTTCTTTTCCATATACCTAGCTTCAGCTTCGATGTAAGAGTACAAGCAAAAAATACTACTTTGAAAAAATGGAGAAACTGGAAAGGAAGAGAAAACAAGGCTCGGGTATCAGATTTCATCTAGTAAAACCCAAAGAAATGGAACATATTCTACAAGTAAGTGGCTTCCACGCAGATTACTTATTGCTAAATTACACTGTTGAAGCAAAATCAGTGCTCTGTTTAGGTGTCCGTTGTTTTCTCTGCCAGTTTCAATGATGATTAACTATTTTAAGGATCGATATGGTCCCGGGTTCCGAATTAGATTTAGAAAATGTGTGTCTTTGTGAGTTATGCTATTAGGTGGAAAATCAGTTAGATATCCGATCCAACGATAAGAAACCTTCTGATTTCTGTTGTCTCCGTGAAAAGCCCGAACTATTAGTATTCAACCTGCATTAATGGTAATTAAGTATTAATGTTGGTCCAACCCTGTTGGGTTGGGTAATCACTTTTTGTCAGGTTAATTTATTGGGAATTAACTAAAACTGCTTACGAGTGTTATGAATGAATCGTGGTACTCAAACATTTACTTTTGTTGTAGTACTGACATTGAACGCAGAAAGAACACGAGTAACCTGTTCCTCAGTCAGCGACCAGCGAGTAATATATGTACTATGTATGTATGTACTGGCAAAGTTTTGCCGTCTTAATAGGAGTCCTATCATAGCTATCAAAGGACCTTACTATAACTTTCCCGTAATTTCATTCAAACTTTAAAAATGATTAATATATAGCCACATCCGTCAAAAGAGACTGTTAAAAATAGTGAGAATAGCTTATGCAGCTTTGCATTTCATTTTAAATATGTCAAAGGGCTAAAAAAAAAAGTACAGGCAGTGTATGTTCATTTAACTCTCACCGTCGGCTTAAGCCAAACATGAAAAAGTTCTCTCACACTTCTCATACAAAAGAATTTTAAACATGAAATATTAGCCAGTTTTTTTCCTTTCCAGACCCAAAAAATGTAGATATGTCATGTTTACTTTTGAGTTAAGTTATGAGCCAGAGAGGGATATTGAATGCTCACTCATATTCCAACTTCACTATATTTTCCCCACTCCATACACCCCATAAACATGTACATTTTATATTAGTATGTGTATATCGTATCATATCATTATGATGATGCATTTTTTTATGCGGCAATGTCATATTATGAAAATGTTACCACCAACACAGGACATAAAAAATTCTCTGTGCCCACACTAGAAGTGTTACATTCGTAGCAGAAAAATGTTTCCATTCTTTGCTTCCAAACTAAAGTAGCTATTGGAGAGCAGGAGGAGAATGGAAATGTACTTTGCTATTTTGTTATCATTGTTATTAGGAGTAAACCATAATAAATGGGACAAAAAGGGACATATTTATATATTTTTGGGCACGAATTGAATTGAGTAGGAGAGCGTGGTGGTGGATATGGATATGTGATGTGAATATGGTGGCGGAGGTGCCGTTGTTCTCCCCCATTGTATTTAGTCGAAGGAGAAGGCAGCGGGCACACATAAAGTTGTGACGATGATGGTGTGATTTTTTCCTTTCCTTCCACTGAAGAGCAAAAAAATTCCATTTCAGTAAAGAGTCTCTTGTACTTCTTCTGATGTGACGCAATGGGGCTACAACTTTGGAAACTTCTACTCTTCAACTTTCACTCCAAACGCGTAGAAAAGACTTTGGAGTAAACAAATGGGTATTTTTTTGGCTGAATGAGGATATCAGAGCAGGGCAAAACGTCTAGTTCACTTTAGGAAAAATATAAATAAGTTAAGATTCAAGAAAAAAGTTCGAGCCATAACACATTTTTATGATTATTAGTATAGCAATATGATGACTTGCTTGTACTTTCTATTTTTCTAAATATAAATAATAATATTTGTTAAGCCCGTTCCTTTCATCATATATCCCTCCGGTTTATTAATAATGATTACGGCAATAATATAAATAACGGATAATGGAATGGCAGACAAAAAGCTTTTATTCCCAGTTTTTATTCCATTTGTGATCCGTCCGTGAAAGGAAAAATAATGTTGTTCTTTATACGTTTTGCTTGGCTTTTATTTTTAAAGTGTCTCCTTCTCTTTTAGATCTGAAATACACATTCGTACAACTCTATACGGTATACGTCGTAGAAAGCAAAGAGAAATCACGAGATGCTCATGTGTATTCCACATCTAATATATTGAAGGCGGCGAGGGACTTCCGGCTTTTAAAGCCACCCGCAGGTTAGAAATGCCCTGGTTATATCGTTTCTTCTCGCCCATTATTAATACCATTGCCCATTTATTATCCACTGGGTTGGTTACAACCCATTTTAACCAATTTTTCCCCATTTCAATTGATTACGTACATGGGTAAAATGGGTACAAATATAATGGAATACATTTTTTGTGTATTTTCGTTTATGAGACGCTAAATGAAAATAAATACTTTGTAATTGCATTTTCTCTGACTATTAATAACACCACAATACTTACGGAAAAGTATTAAGCAGTATGTTATCCCAAAAATAATTAATCCCATAATTTTTATGTGACACATATATCATTGACACCATATGTTATAACCCATCATCACTATTAATGAAACCATAAAGATTATGATGAAGGTATAAAACCTTGGAAAGGAATGAATGTATAGAGCAATATATAGCTTTACTTACCTACTATAGTTGTTTTACGAATGGGAAGGTTTATTCGTTCAGTGAACAACTAGTGTAGAATTAGTGCAAAATAAAATCAAGCCGCCTTAATGGCTTGTCTTAGAAGAAATCTTGTGAGATTGGGATGATGTTTTCCATGCATTCCAAGATAACTAGAATTGTAGCTCTTTTTAAACGGGAAATCTAATCTATGTTGAGTTTTGTGTCGATGAGTGAAACTATTATATTTCAAAGATATGTTGTGTAAAAACAAATGTGGACAAGTAAAAAACATCTCCAAAAACCATTTACTTAATCTTATTTTCATCCTTTGATAAAGTCCTTCGAAATTTTTGGTTCTTTGGTATTGAATCTTGTGAGCCAACGTATTGATGCTCCAGAATTATCTTATCCAGAACGAATTTCAAAGAAATGTTCTTAACTGTGGATCATGTTGGCTAAAATGTTATGTTGGTCGAGACATTTTGTTACTGTGAATGTCTGAAAATTTCGTCAGAAGATCAGCCAAAAATCCATACGATTTAATCTTGTCTAATGCCACTGAAGTGAAAGTAATTGGTATACAGCCGACACATGTGAAATACGGAGAGTACTCTCATGTTTCTGTATGTACAATCGGAATCGAGAATACGCCTTCAAAATCCACTCCTGTTTTAAAATGAATTTCTCCATTAGAGGATCTTTATGGGTGTTTCTCGTCCCATTATAAATCTTCATAAATTACTACGAAAAAACTTGTCATTTTGTTTAAATATAAATTTTGTTCTTTTCCCTCTTTCGAGTTTCTCTTACTACAAGTATCCAACTTTCCCCAAAATTCCATTTACTTTTATAAAGCTGAGGAAACAAAGCTGAAGCTAGAGAAGCAAAACACAAGTTAGGAAGCACCAAACAAGAATCGGATTTTTCAGTTAGGGAATATATAGAGACTAGCACACTAGCAGCGAAAAAATTCTACCAAATCAATAAAAAGCCATTGCGGCTTTTCTTTATTTTGTAATGTGTAATTCGCAGTTTTTGTCTTACACTTATGCCATCGCTTCCCACTTCAACTATAAGAGAACATATTGGATCAGAAAATAATCGTTTTTTTTTTCAAAGAAAACTCCCATTAATTCTCACCAACATCGAAACCAGCTGGAGAGAGAAAACTGTTTTACCTGCAACAAATAACGAGAAAAATAGACAATGCTTTCAAATAAGTAGGTTGAAAGCGGGCAAGTTTTTAGTAATGTCTTCTCTCTGGATAATAGCGGATTGACACGAAAATATCCGATTCAATAACACAAATTGATAAGAAAATACTCCCCCAAATCAAGCTCCGAACAAAACAGCATTATTTTGGGTACGAGAAGGAAAAAATAGTAAATAGCTGGAAGTTGTTGGAGCTCGTAAGAAAAAGGAAAAAGGAGCACCGGAAGTACATGTTTGTACACGAAAAGGTGGGAATGGGAAATCAGCTTATAGAGAGGAACAATGGGTATTTTCTCTTCCCCTAATGACAAGTAGCTGCCCATTACCATCTATATGTATTTTCAGGTGGCTCGAAAACGAAATCAGGATAACGGCTAATGAGAATTCAATTGGCTGTATTCAACTAAGCTTTGCACCGTATCCCTCTCGGCTGTAAATTGATTTTTCCTTCCCCATTTTGTGCACGCCTTTGCAATTTTTACAAGATTCCAGATTTGGATAAGGAGGCTTGATATAAATGTATCAAATCCAAAAATGCGGTGACTAGAAAAAAACGAACTTTGTTCTTGAACTTTTCGGGTGAAAATGTGAGGGCTGACCGCATGAATTGTGTGAATTTAGGTTTATCAACGTTTATGAAAACAAAGTTGCGTAATATTTGGAACAGGAAATGAATCTACCACCTCCGGCTTCCTACCAAAGCTGCAATTACACTTCCACCATTGCATGCACAGTTACAGTTTTTACGTAATAAACTCAGTGAGTCCGTCATTAATCAACCAATAATGATGATTGTTAATTAAAACGCAAGGTGATGCAATTTGACTATAATATTATGTATTATAGTTATTCATTATTAGCAAACACACTTGAAGTGCGTATAGTTCAGGGAACATCAGCATTTCTTCAGGAATTGTATTTCTAGTTCAAAAGTTAGTTTTTGAAAAAATGTTAATCACAGTGTTAATCTTAATCTTCTTATTAATCATCACAAAAAGGGCAACACCAACAACCGCTTTCTCACTACTACCGGTGCGGTGTTGGTATAATGTTAATATTAGTTTGGGCACTGGGCATCTTATGAAATTGCAAACTTTTGAATTTGTAGACAGTCTTCATGAGCATTAATCCGACCCTTTTCTTATGGTTGTATATAAATTTACGGGAACTAGTCTACTGTATTTTGTTTCAACTTGAGTGCGAGTGATGAAAAATATGGCCAAAAAATGATAAAATGAATATATTTTCGAGAACGTTTACAGACGTAGTATACCTACTTACTTAAAAAGTATCGCAAGAATCCCTTTCCCCCCACATAAACCATGATGTTTGCTGAAAAGACTAAAGTAGGTATAAAAACAGAGAACCCAGTGCAACCACACTGTTCACCCATAATTCGCCACCAGTTCAGCCTCCATCTGCCAACCCAACAAAAACTGAAACAAAGGAGTTAAATGAGACGAGTGGAAAATCTTTTTACTGTTTTAACGAAGCTTGATTTTGTTTCAGCAACAACCCCAACAAAATATCATGTTTTTCCGTTGAGTGAAATATAGAAGTATTTTCTGTTTCTGAAATGGTGTCTAACCACAAAACTATACACTGATTCATGTATGAAAGAGAGTCGTTTCCAGCCCCGTGTCACGCTGTCATTGAATGAAAGGAAAAGAAAGGGGTGAAAGCGCTGGAGAAAAGTCGTAAAGTTCCCACACATAAAATGCCATTTCAACATTTACTTTACACTTCCCTCTGGTATGACATATTGGTAGGTGGGTTAGATGGTGGTGAAGAAGGACGATATGGTGATGGTGAGGATGATGAGTATGAATAAATATGTTTCATGGTATGATTGGTGCCGATGTGGTTTAGGTTTAGCTTTGGTTGTAGAAGCAACTGTACTTTTGCTAATTCCTCCGTATTCCCATTTGTACAATGTTTGTCTTTGCTGGGAATTCCTTCTCATCTCTTTCCTTATTAAAGTGATTGTTCCGTTCGTCGGCTACCTCAGCTTTCACAGAATGCCCCAAAACAAAAGAGTGCGATCCGATGGGGAGGCATGGGAGGATCCCTGAAACAAGCTTTAACAAGGTAAATGACGAAAGTAGACATGTAGACAATAGGCTGCCGATGAGCTAACCAGACAATGAAATCTTTACCTTCCTATCCACCAGCGTCACTATCACAGAAAAATAAGTTTTAGGATGAGTTAGTGATCCACATGGAATCCAGAATCTGATCGAGTATTATCCAGGGAATGAAAAAATCTAATAATTCTCTACTTTTCAAGGATTCCAACTTTCCAACCATGATTGTGGAAGGAGATCATAACGTTTTCACATTTGCTTTCGGTTGAATAGCCCACTTTCAGTGGAAGGAGAAGAATCCCCATAAAAGTTAAAATAAATATAGCTGGCGACGGAACATTTTGTCTTGTCTGTTTATACAGGAGAGGGTGAAAGCGAACAGAGGCACAGAACAAAAGAAGAGATTTGTCGTGTGGGACATAGTGGAATACGATGAGATATGATGATGACTGACTTGACTACTTTCTCTCTTGTCGAGCAGCAGATTGTGGCAAAAAAAATGATTTGCTTCAGATATATATAGTCAATCAGGATTTTATTCCAAGTCATTATTATTATTGCAACTGTGCCGTATAAATTATCTTAGAGAGGGCTTTGGATTTGGGATTGCAAAAACAACGGATCCACTGCATTTTCCCAGATTTGGGATTCACTGTTTGGGTGGAAGTAAACTTGAACTGGTGCGGTGTGCATGCCGGTGAGTGAGCTGAGAAAACAAAAGGACTGAGAATGATGATCATGATGGGGATTGTGACGGTTGACGGTGGACTTTTTTGTTTCCGTTGTAGGAGACTCACCGCGAGAGAATTATAAGCGCTTTATCGTCTCCCTTTCTTCCCTTCTCAAACGATATTCCCAGAAGCCAAAATATCACAAAGAGACTGAAATGAATTGTGAATTCACATGTGCTCACTTCTCAGTGTTGTTTCTATTTCTACGGTATAAAGCACAATAGCGGTGCGGTTGGATGACTGTGTGATGACGATGAGTCTCAGAGGATAACCTTTTCTATGGGGGTTTTCGTGTTTAAAAGTATGTTTTGAATTTGGGGATGGAAGATAGTAAAAATTTCAATCGTTATGCTCAGGTTACAAACGAAAATCGTAGTTAGGGTTGGTTGCAACGAAAATCTATTGGAAGTGAATTCAGATTATCTGGGCCGTGTCGCTTCATCCTCCCGATAAGTAAAACATTTTAGATTATGGAACGCCTTGATTTTAGTAAATTTAGGGAACGTCCGCATTTGATGTCATGCAAAAAGTACACGTTTCAAGAGTATAAACAATCAATCGAAATGCGGTGCAGGTTGTTCAATTATCCTTCCATCCCCAATTGGATTTTTGGTGATATTGATATTATGACGCTATCAGGCTCCAAACTTGAAACCATGAGATTAGGGGTTGCATTGCACCCTACATAAGAGCCCTCCTTGTTTTAAAGTCTATTATTAGACCTCCTCGCCTCTCCCTTTATTGATCAGAAAGAGTTATTGGTTTCTCATGCAAAAAACCACGGAATTTGAAACTGGAACGGATACTGATTTTGGAACATTCTTAGGCAGAAATTTTGTTATATAATGTAAGTGTAGTTGTGTCTGGTTTGTTAAATATGTTAGCAGTAAGAGGCAACGCAGAGCTATGATGTTTATGATTTTTCATATTTACTACGCGTACATAAATCGCAACAAAGTTTTGGGGGGTGATGTTATGACTAAAATTAAGTCGATTGACCACCATTTATAAATTCATATTTTTCATATTTTGTCGTTTTCGTTCATACTTCATATGAAGCTTCATATTTTGAGAAAATAGCTTCATATTATATGAATTTTTACAAAAATTACGGTTTGAGTATCCCAAAAACATAAAAAGTTCTGGAATACAGAAAACGTATACTTTAGAAATGACATCCATTCATATTGTATAAAAATACATTGTTATACTAAAAAAAATAGTAGGAAATCCAGAAATTTATATAAGATATTGCTTATTAAAAAAAATTGTCACATAATATTCATAAAAATATATGAAAAATCAAAATATAGCTTCATAAATAAATTCATATTTTGCCGTTTTTAGGGTAATAAGTAATATTATATTTCCCGATTTTAAGGTCATAAAAGTCATAGCTCTGGTTATAAGGTATTTACTTTGTGTATTTTTGCATGACTCTATATAAAAACAAAGGAATACGAGTTCTATCTAACAAGACGAGCTTGCTGTAATGTATGTGCTGTTCCTTTCAAAGACCCAGCTAGTAATATTGTGTATGCCAGCTAGTATGATAGAGAGTGTTGACTTTGATTAGGTATGAGATAATAAGTAGTGAGTGATATTGGAAAAGTTGCCGATTGTTTCATTGTTCAAAAATGTTCAAACGTAAATATTACGTAGTTCAAAAACTGTATCTTTGGTGGAAAAGTAAATCCCAAAAATTTGACTGTTTTGATACTTTATATTTTTTTATAGCTACCTATGTGTATTTGTATTTGTCTACGCTTATATGTTCAATGAACATGGTTCACTGTTGATGTATTTAAAGCGGGGCGAATTCTCAAAAAGTTTCAATCTTGTGCTTGCTTAAAACTGGAGATATGATGGATGTCATTGAACAAATGACGTGATTATGTTGTTTGTAAAGTTACTCTAATTTTGGTCGTGCTTTCATATCCCACTGCGATTTGTTCATTTGCTATACCTGGCATATCGCAATTTCGTTTATTCGTTTAATTATTGCTAAGCCCGCTTCCAGTTTTCTGTGTTGATCTTCTTATTTCAATGGACTGATTAGGAGCTTTGAACAAATAAGGTCAGTAAAATGTAACTTACCCTTTTTGGCCGCCTCATCTAACCCAAAATTCAACGTTGATTCTCCCGTAGCGGAGCAGAACGGAAGGAATGAACAAAGGAAGGAAATAGCTGGCAGTATTATAAAACTGCGTAAAAAAAATAAGATTGTGATAGCACACGACTCTCTCGACACATCTCCTTCAACAACGGAAGTACTCTGGAATGCCAGCAAGCAAGCAGCCACCACACCACCGAAAAGTTACGGAAAGGGAAAGCGCAAACCAAACCAGCTATCTCCGTGCTGTGCAGAGTGGAAGGAAGAAGGTGAGTGCGAGTATCACAATGCCCCTAGACCACATCTCCGTACTTCGTATCACCCTCACTCATTCCAGCTTCCTTTCCAGACCAGAAATATGATAGGGATGAAAGTTTTCTTTTCTCTTTCATGCCACGCCATTGATATGATAATAATAGGCACTACTCAGCATGATCATATCATTATTAATCAGTGATAGTGGTCGCCCATAATCAATCAGCTAATTTCATTTTCGCTGGAAATGATGAGTAAAAGGAAAAACGTAGCCCGCAGCAAGTTCCCCACAGTTCAATGAGAATTGAAGAGGCTTGCTTCACGCATTCACACAGTTGATGATATGATAAGGCGGATTGGAGTATGTTATGGAACACGAAAATGCAGCATGAAGTCAGATGCCTATGCCTATTTTCAGCAGGGACATGATTACTTGACATATTACATCGGAAGCCACTCATTACCAAGTTGAAAAGGTTTTTCTAAAAGTTTGTTATCTAGCCCTATAAGTTGTTTTTAAAAATCGTTTACGTATATTATGGCTACTTTTCATATTATCAGCTTGTCATAATAATGAATGAAAAAAATTTCAAGATTCACGAACGCGGCCAAAAAATCAGAAAATGAATTGATTACACTCATCATCAGTTTGCCCTTTCTATGTAGACAAAGGCAAAGCGATTGTGATCTCCCAGATCTACGTGACATTCAACTTGATTACTTCTCCTCCAACAAAGAAGGCTTTTTTTCAAGGACTTACATAAGAAGCTCATTATGATTATAGTCTCAAATGAAAGGGAGCATGGGGAACATCCCTTCTTTCTGTACTCCGACTGCACTTTCTCCAACTTTGTGTTTCTAAACAACGTGCCAGTCCACTTTCTCTCCGTCAAGTTAAATATATCCCAGCACATTCCTATTTTAAGTCGTTCATTAACATTCACTAAGAAAATGACATTGTTGACGGAAGTTAGGAAGGAAAATCTTAAGAAAATGCATATATTTCTCATTCTTTTCCCTTGTTTGTAACATAAAAAGTTATAAAAAAATGGTAGTTACCTTGTGACAAGACAGATGCCATCTGACAAAGGGCCACGATCAGGATGCGACTCCACTTGCAACTGGAATAGCGGCTATTAGAAGAGGTGAATGGTTTGCAACCCCCAGCCCCCACCCCACCTTTACTACTCCTCTTTCTGAAGTTTTTATACTTGTTTCCGGATTTTTTAGTAGCGGCGGGCGGTGCTGAGATGACTGTATCGGATAGGGTTGATGCGGATGTGTTGGTAGTGGCATCAGTTGGAGTTGAATCCTTATCCGTTTTAACACTTGGGAGCGTACCACCGTCACCCGGAAGCTTCTCCGGCCCCGCTGAACTGGAGCAAAGTGATATCTCGGAGGAACGGGATGATAAGGAGGATGAAGAGCCGTGCTCACAATGTCGCTTTTGATGCATGGAGGACCGGGTTTCTTGGCGACATTCCTGGTAGGTCATATTCATTTTGTCGCCACTTGTACTACTTCTACGGACAAGAAGGGAGGATTTGCCCATGTTTTACAGTGAGTCTTCTTAACTCAACTTCCTGTTCCTACTTTCCCCCTTTCTTCGATAAGTATTTCCTCCTCTTTACTCCTTACGCCCTTGCTTAAAATGATATTTGCCCTAACTTTTTAACTCGCTCCTTCCCTCGGTCGGTGTCTGTATTTTCTGGAAAACTTTCTATTATATAGTGTTTAGAGGGTACAAATAACAACTTTACACAGTTTTTTTTTCAACCTTACAAAACCCCTGACGCTGACGAGAGTGGGGAACACAGCTTACAAATATGTTTCTGTTTCGTAATTTGTATAAAATCTATGTTTATGAAGATGTGCACTTTCTTTACTTTTTTTTTGGAAAACAAAAGCACGGAAAAGTTTTACTTGTTCACGAGAACTTCATACAGATTCATACATGTATGTAGT
>JAQIWX010000416.1:0-17359 GCA_034696785.1 Lepidocyrtus cyaneus | reverse complement strand
ATTACTTTGCTCCTTACCGTTGTTGGTGCCTTGAAAAGTAAATACTTCCGGAGGAAAAAAAACAATTACTTACTCGACAATTTTTTTTTCATTCTCTGATGTATTTCAGACTTTAGCGGTACTAATGCATATTGCTTGGTCTAGTTATTATATAAATTCATGTAAAGCATATATATATATACATATATATATTTTTTTTTATTATTTTATTACAGCTTGATTGAAGTTGAATACAATCTTTTGCATACCTTCAGTAGTGAAATTTCTAGGAATCAAAAGAAAATTTTACCTATTTACTCTAGATAGTGGAAGCATCTTAGCGTTGAGTTGAGTCTGGCTAAAGTACCACGTACAAGTCTATTGGTACTTCCTACTCTATTCAATTGTTTTGTACTGAACCTATCATCAACCAGGCCTTCCGCTCCGTAGGTGAAAGTTCCGATGACAAAGGAAAAGTTGAGTAAAATAGCACTATGCACGCACGCACTGAGCAGTCAATAGGTGCGATATCGTACCTGGCGAACAGAATGATCGAGTTGTGTGGTATGCTATACCGTCTAAAGTTCTATATATTTTTTAACTTTGTATTTATTTCCTTAATTACACATTAGTAAATAGTATTAAAGTCTGCTTCACCTGTTTCGAATTTCTACTTCATATTCACGACGCACATCATCATCATTCTCCCCTACACGTCCTTCCCTATATTTCCACAATTATGTCACGTATTTTAAGTAATATGGAATGGTCGACTTATAGAGTTAAGGTACCTAGTTTATGGCTGTCTTCGCAATTTTGTTTCCTTCATATTTCCTATATCCTTGGATACTTTCTCCCATGTAGGGTGATTCCGTCTGTTACGCTATAAAGCATTCAAGTCAGTCAGTGGAAAAGAGTGTTAGTTGTGGTGATATTTGTGCCAGTATAGATGTTTAACGGCTTTCCCTCTTTCTTATTTTTTTACAGAAACCCACAGAAAACCGTCGTTTTGGGTTGGTTTACCATTGGCTCACACCGCTCACTGCTACTTATAAAGTTGCGTATATGAACATGACCAACAACATAAATATTTACGTTCTGTTACAGTACATCTTATTGTTCACGTGAAATGACTCGAGTTGAGCTGGACGTTCCTTAGCCATATCATTTCTCTTCTGCAGCTATATATTTTTCTCTTGGTGACAACTGATGATGGGATTGGGAATGATCCAGGAAAATTTATTTCGAATGTCTTGGCTCGCATTTCAGAGCTCCCATTTTTCTATCCCTTTTTCTCATCAATTTTCAGAAAGTAGATACGAGAAGTCGCTGCTACGAGAGTTGAAGAAAATTGCTTAGTTTGGAGTTCTGGATGGGTAGATTGTTTTTTGATGTATGGTGGCTATAGACTTTTTTGTTGTTTTTTATTCCTTTTTTTCTGTTGGATGATCTTTCTTCCTTTTGTTTCAATATGAATTGCGGCCGCTATTGCATTCCCTTCATGATGGAGAGTTGTGAGAAGGCTTCCACTCCAATTGCGAAAAAAAACCTAATCTGTGATATTGACGCACATGTTGGTTTTAGACAAATTGAACTCAATGGTATGGTGTAATATTCCTAGTCGACTGAAGAAATGTCTGTTTCCCTCGAGTCTTTTCTTTCCTGTAAATACACTTTCAATTCGCTACGCTTGGTTTCTTTCTCCTTATTTGTAACTTTTCCAGGTAAAGACTGTCCTGCTTATTTTTATTTTGGCTGGGAAGCAACTGTTTTTATATTTGAAATATAGTGAAGCTTGCCAAGAAACCAGTAAGTAATATATTAATCAATTTATACTTATCCGACTACTAGGTACTTACAATAAGTCACTAATATTTCATCTCCTCTCTCCCTTTCCTATTGTTTGATGGGGAACTTGTAGTGTGACACTTGAATCTTTCATGGAGATAGATGTTCGCTTTCTATGATGAAAGTTGGATATTTTTTTTTTTTGCACTGGAGTCATTTCTCTCTTGGCTGTAGTTGTCGTCACCTTGATTGAAATTAGAATATTTTTATGCTTGAACAACTGGTTTGGAAAAAGTTGATTAGTTTCAATAAACCCAAATCCCCAAAGTAGGATTCAGAATCTGCTAAAAACTTTATATCAAAGATAATCTCTTTAGAGGAGCTAAAATGAATGGCACAGAGAAAGGTAGCCGTACCGTAGCTAGCTGTAGTATCAAGATGGGACGACGTTAGCTTTGCTCCCAGAAATGAAAATATTATTCAGTACGTAATTTTTTTTTCAAGATATTAATCTGGATGAAAAGAACGGGTCCGAAGTTTTTGAGAGACTCTACACTCTACAGCAATGACAAAAGGAATAACAATGGAATGACAAAAACTATTATACAGCTTGAGGGAGAACAGACAATAAGGAAAAGAGACGAAGAAGAGAAATAGAAAAACAGAGGTGGACAGTTTTTGGATGTTGCAAATATTCGGTGAAGACTGAAGCATGTGGGTTAGAGAAGAGTGGAAGATATATCTCTGAAAACATTCGATCACTGCTTACTTTCTCCGTGCCATGTTTCTGTGTGTGTGTGTGCTCCATGTTTTTATATCTGCTCATTCGTTCCCTACCGTTTTCTTTTTTAACTCAGGCAGTAACATAAGCAGCAGCATTTTTTTGGGGGAGAAAGGAATAGCTCGGAGAGAGCACACTCCAGATCAGTCGATTTTCAGTTCTTTCTCCACGGCATCCCTTTTATTTCCCACTACGGGTATGGAATGTGCGTGTACTTTGGGCCTGAGTCAGGAGAAAACTGCTTCTGTTCCTTTCCATGATGAAGGCACGGATGTACTTCTTCCCATTTTACCCGAGAAAAGGGAGAAAGAGCAGTAAGGGAAAGCTTTGCTACTTTCAGTTTGCGTTCCTTCCCTTTTATCCTGCTTGAAGCTGTGTGTGTGCGGAGCTGAAACCACCGTCACTACCAACTAGCTCGTCCGTCCATAAGCATCATCAGCCAGAGACTGGAGAAGAGAAAGCAATGAGCGGAGGAGGAATACTGGTCCACAATAAATACTGTATAGTACAAGTCAAGAGAGACGGCAGCTTTTACTTAAAAGCAAAATTGTTTATTTCATACTTAAAAACTCTGAATAGCATTGCTTATTTCACAGGGAAAATGAAAGGAGAAGGCGAGATATGGGAAGCTGTTGTAGCGTGTGCCCCAACAACACAGAGATAGTTTCCTCTTGTCATCCTGCCCATTGGTATGATGATGTTTCTACGAATTACTTCACTACAGAGGTTTTACTCCACTGTCATCAGAAAACTCATGTAGCGTGGTGAATGAGCTATGAGCCCATTCAAAAGCTAACCACCAAAGTTAGCTGACACATAGCGCAAAAAAAAGGAAGACAAAAAAATGGGAAAAAAGAAAGGGAGAGAAAGCATTTGCTACAGATGAGAATTCTTGCTGGCCCGTCAGCTCTGCAGTCATTTCTCCATGTGCTCTTTAAACTAATGCACCCATGCGATCCACGTATCATTATTACTATTATATGAGACAACTTCCCAGTTGTCATGCATAAATACATAATACAGAGATATCTAAATGCTGCGTTGGAGGCAGGGAAATGAAACGGAGTAAACTAATATAGCAAGTCGTGTTTACTAACAGAATGTGCGTTGAATAAGGACGGGATCCATATGGTTAATATGCATTGCATGGGCATAGCATACATCTTGGCTCAACGTATGATTATGGTTTCGGTATGTATATTTCATGAAAATTTGAAACTACGACAGGAAGCAACTTTCCGTAGGAGAGAGAAGGCAACTGTGAGGGAGGAAGAAAGTCTGGTGGGTAGTAGATGAGAAATATGTGGAAACTCTTGAACATTGTTGTCTCTACTCTGCCAGTCTACTCAAGTTGCCTTTCTCCTACTTCACCCTACTTCTGCTTTGGTGTTTCCTCCCGATCAAATGTTGCCGTTTCTAACCTTTTCCAAAGTAAAGTCATTAATTCAAGTCCTCGCCATTTTCTTTACCTGTGTGTGCTCCCTTCCACGACGAGGGATAACCATCAAGGAGCAGCCATAATTCATCGCTGTATTAGGAGTACTTCCATCGAGCAAATGTTATTATAATATCAAAGGACCTTAGCTTATCTCTTCTTATTGGTTGGGCCACACGTCGGAAACACTTTAGATGGTGATGTGATAGGGATGGCGATCATGATAAATAAATAAAATGGATTTGGTTATACATTTTTGTACCTTTGATTCCAAGATTCCTTTTGGATTACGGGATCTGGGAAAGAGGGAACAACGTCACTGGTATGTGCAGCTCCGAATTTCTAAAACAACTTCCAACACGCCTAGCTCATATATATGTACTTACCTATACGGGCATGTTGCTATAAGTTTGGGAATGAATGTCTTCCAGATAGAAATTAGTGAGCAAATGTCAGAAATGGTATGTTCCAAGCCATGAAAATATATCTCTCTTTGAAGTCGCAAATATTTCATGTGGTACAGATGCTGTGAGTAGAAGCCATAAGGTGGATCGCTCCCTCTTTCTCTCTTTCTCTCCCGAATTGAATGGAACTTTGGTGAGTGGAAATAGTTTTCAAACAATGTTACTGTGGGACGGATGTCAGGTCGGGGTACTTTACTTGGGTTTGTTTCCTTGTCAAATTTTCGGGAACGCGATCGACTGAAGGATACTCTGCTTAATGCATCGAACGAGGATAAATTGATTAACTGTACTTGAGAAACTACATAGCTGAACGGAACAATGTATGCCCAGCCTAATGTGAGGAAAATAAGGGGAGATAGTGGAGTAGTTGCAAGTAATTGAGAAGCTATTGTGTTACAATATAAAAAAAGAAACCAGCCCCTGTCCCTATATTCTTTGGTGGAAACATTATAGTCTCCCTTCACAGAGGAGAAGGGAACTTCCGTGTACGTTCTGCCCGCTACCAGAATCCGCATGAGCATATTAGAATGCCTTCCCGAAGCGTGCTTGTCTTTCTCTGTGGAGTTTTAAGATTAAGAGCTCTGCTGATTTAGTGGGTGATACCTGAGCACAGAATGTAACAATTTCTATGGGAAGGGAATCGCTCCATGAATCCCATCCCAATATCCAGATTGCAAAGTTGAAAGAGAACGGGAATTGGATTTAGGACTATCAGTTCTATAAAATTAGAGGAGAAAAAATGTTTCTTTATCACCCTTCCGCCCTGATATTGCATGTACCTATTGATTCTCACTTAAAGCCTGTGTTAGTTTTTTTTTCTCTTCTCAGCCGGCGATGTCGGTGGTACTGGTGGAAGCCGCAGAGGAATAAGGGAGCCTCCCAAAAGTTTTTGAACACCACTTACATAGTCCATGGCACACTAATTCATGAAATTTTTAACAGCAGTGCTATAAGTAAGCCCATGCAGACTACAAAATTGCATTAAATTCCAACGTAACGGGGAAATTTAATGTGGAATTGAGAATAAGCATGCTCATTCCGGGACTCATGGAGAACACTATGAACTCACATGGACAAAATGTGCAGAGCTGCCATTATCAGTGATCATACAGTGGGGTGGTCTTCGGTGAGCGGAAAATGTGGAGGACGTTTTCCTCCACAAATTTCTTTCCTTTTTTTCCATGGGGGATTTTTTCTATGGAGGAGAAAGAAGGGCTTAGCACGGAACTACCGATAAATAAAAAAGCAACACTGAAATAAAGAGGGAGAAAGTAAGTCCACATCTTTTGAATGAGTAAGTTATGAGAAGATGTGCATTTCAGTGGAATGGCAATGGCATAACAATAATTCCGCTCGGTGAGCAAAGGGTCTCTAAACACCACAGCGTGCATGTACTACATATTTCGCAGCAGCGTATAGTAGTAACCAACCACGCACCCATTAGTTACCTTCCATGCATTACACATAAGTATCTAGACAGTTTCCATGCTTTTTTTCCGTTCCGTCAACTTCCAGGAATGTGTTTTCTTCTTATTCTTCTTCTCCCTCTCCTAGTCGAAAAGATTTTTGAACTTCTGTTATTGGGAATGGTGATAATAGGTTCATGGTACGGACTTTCTCCTCCGCTCTGCATTCCCTTCCAGGACGGTGTTCCCAACTAGAAAAAACATCAGCCCTAAGGTAAAGTAAACGTATGAATATTGGAGAGAGAGAGAAAGACACATCCGCTTCCCAATTATGTTTATATACAGAAATGACTGCTGTGCACCTTTATACCTCATGTTAGTAGGTATGCTATTATGACAGGGGAAAAGTGCTGTGAACACATTTAATATTTTGTAAAATACAAATATTTGGTGTTATGAATCTACATCCATAACAAGGCCAGGTGCCTTTTACTTTTACTCCGCAGTAAGATTTCCTTTTGTAAAAAACATGCTCTGCTCCAGTTCTGGCCAACGAACTGAAAAAAAGTTTCTTTTTATCTCTCTCTCCTCTCCTTTCTGTCTCATTCTCCTGCTCTCTCTCTCTCTCTTTCTCTTCTCAACCCTTTCGAGATCCACACAGGGAATATAATATATGAGTAAAGTTAAAGAGGTTTTCCGAGTCCGGCCGTCGATACGTGTGCCTTTCTCCCAGAGATAGGAATGAGCATGCTCTTTCCCCCAACCTTCTCTCCGGATAAGCGATACTTCCTCAGTTAATGGGTTGCTTGAAGTACGTGAACACTTCACATCTGTCCGTGTATGTAGTCTTACGGACACAATTGTTTTTCACCAACTACTTTGTAATAAGTATGCTAAGTTCGGGGGGAAGAAAAAAAACTTTATCTTTAGATTACTATCAGTCTCCGTATGCATGTTCATCGTCGAACTATGCATAGTTTATTTGAATGCATGGCTTCTTCTTCCAGAGTAATATGAAAAATCGGTTGATGTTAAAGTGGAATCTATGTCCTGGTGGGTTTCACTTAGGAAACTGGAGCCATCCTCTTCACTTGAAAAGTTCCAATTCAAATGGGATCCTTTGTACACATGAACGGAAGAGGGGATTGTAAATAAATCAGTAAGATGGGATTAGTTATACATGTGGTGCCAGACAGGGGCATTCCGTTCCGCTCCCTATAATAATACTGCCATTTTATATGCTTAACTGTATTCCAAGAGAATTCATATTTATGGCGCTGTCCCTTATTTATATTCATATTCTTGCGGATAACTTATTTATGGCGGCCATTTTTACAGTGATCATGAGTCAGGAAAAGTTTCTCACAAGTAAAAAATGGATAATGCCTACGCAATGCTGCTGAGTACTAAAAAAGGGATACTAATACTAATGAGTGTCTACTGACTCCACTTACTAAATGGTATAGGTAGGTATATTCTGGCATATGAACATCATTTTAAAAGCAACAAAAAAAGATTACAAAAAACAACTCTGCGTATTTCAACTTCAAATGTCAGAGTTTCTAAATCAAAATTCTAATACCTAAGCGATTCTTGAAAGTAAATATAGTGCCAAGCATGGGGTCAATAAGGAGAAAATTTTCAGTTGGTCAATCCCAAATTCACAATACCTCGTCAGAAAGACCGGCTAGCTTTTTGTCTAACATGTACATAAATACGTCGATATGTTTTTTTAAGTCGTACATAAATAAATGTGATATCATCATCATAGATAAGTAAGTATTGCATTGTTTTAAACCATTTCGCAATTCACTACCATGAAGGAGGAAGAGTGGATCCGACAAAGATAAATATTTATTTATGGAAACATTTATTCTGCGTTTTTTTTGCACTTATAACTACAAGCGCAACCCCAAGTCTCAAACGACTCTTGACCAGAAATTGGAGCTGCCCATGGGAATCCCTGTATCCCGAACCGTTATAAAAATGTAAGTAATAAGCCTACTCACTACGCATGCCCAGGTGATGTAAAGTAACGCGGAAAGTTTTTTTTTGTACATCCAAGTTTGAAGACACGTTTATGCATGGGCAACTTAAACTTACTATACTGACACTGAGAAATCCCTTATACTATATTAGTTGATGCACTTAAGATACTCGGATTGATTACGTTATATAATACCTTATAAGAAGAGTAAAGGCTATTTATAAGAATTTTGGTAATTCCCAATCATGTAGGAAGTTACAGCAGGGACACTAAAACAAATAGGCAGTGGTTCAATATCTGGATTTGGCTTGGAGGAGTATGCGTATATATGGGTGCGATGCGATGGACAAGTCTTGTTGGTTTTCCAAATTATGTACGACGTTAACTTAAAAAAAAACTGAAAGTGCACGCACGCATTATAATACTGCACTGCATTGGCGGAGTATATGAGTGTTGGCTGAACGAGTCGAGTCTTCAGAAATCCCCACTTCATTGTTCAATCACTATGTGTACTAAATATTAAAACGTTCTTGGCAGTAATGACTCATGAACGAGTAAACAAGTAATGCAGCAGTGCTGTTATGATGACTCCATCGCAAAACATATTCATTGCCATCTCAGGATTGTCATATCATTATCATTACTGCACATTACGTACTTGGCATTATGCACAAATATCTGAAGAAGAAAAAGAAATGAAGTCTGTGAATGTCAGTGACTAGGTAAGTAAGTAAGTAAAGTAAGAAAGAGAAGAAGTAGCTGAGAAGAAACTTGAAAGTGGACAAGTCATGAATGAATGTGGAATGTCCTCCTCTGTCCTCATATATGTTTGCCTCTAATTCATATACTGCTGCTGCGCTGGGTAGAAATGCACAGGGAAGAGCTAAAAGAATTTTTTGCCAATCTAAATCATCCACTCTTGTTTATTTATTTATCTGCAACAACAGCAACGACAAGGAAAAAAATTATTCATGTGTAATGGAGCAGAAGTGGTCTTCCCTTTATTTTAGGCCTAGTACATTTTGTTGAAGTTTAAAGGCAAGCGGATTTTTTCATGTGGCTCATGATGCTCAAGAACTCATAATAATACTAATATGGAATTTCTTGCATCAGTGCATGTAGATGATGATGATATGATGATGCTTGTTTTTTATGAAATCTTGTTCGTGACCCAGACTAGAAAATGAAACTACACCTTCACTCTTAACAGACCGGATGTGGCTGAATAAGGTTTAGTAAGCTGTACGAACTTTTGGGATTCCATTTTCGAAAAGGAAAGAATCCCTCTTGGGGCAATTATTGTTGCTTCAATTTTAAAATACCGATACCGAGTGCAAGGCAGGTGTACGGACATCTTCCGTACCTGTACTTGATTAGGATTATATAACATTTCAATACATTTAATTATTACAAAAAACTAGTGT
This sequence comes from Lepidocyrtus cyaneus, assembly GCA_034696785.1. Classification (NCBI taxonomy): domain Eukaryota; kingdom Metazoa; phylum Arthropoda; class Collembola; order Entomobryomorpha; family Entomobryidae; genus Lepidocyrtus; species Lepidocyrtus cyaneus. The sequence continues at coordinate 8,095 of JAQIWX010000416.1, read as the reverse complement.
GAATAAAAAAAGATACTGGAAAGGCCGATAAATAACAAGGTATCCCTTGCAGCATGTTATTAAAATGCAAAAATGCCTTTTCCTGCTTGGGAAACTATTATGAGAGAGATTCGGTGCTTAAATCAAGGAGAAGCACTTTTCGTGAGTGGGTCCACCGGTCATTCATTCATTTATTCAACTCAACCTTAATTATATAATGATTACAGGTTTTTCTGTAGTTATTTCTTGTCATACCACGCTGTCTAGCAGCTAGTCCCAAATTAAAGAAAAATGCTTGGGCTGGTACAGGTACATTGGAAACAGGTAGCACAATAATGAATTCATCCACATTTTTCAGCATTTACTCCAATGAATCAGGAAGTGATTCTCTTACAAATGGATTATGAAAGAAAGATTACCACTTTCCATTCCTAATTATTGTCAATCTAGTTTTTGGGGTTGCGTTGGTTAAGTTTGGCACAAAAATATCATCAGCTAGGTCATCATCACACAGCAGATATCTACCTATAGATTTACCCATTTTTGACATGTGAGAGATGTATTTTCTTTTAATTTCACACTGTTAATTTTCATATATACTTATTATGAAAGATGTATGGCATGATGTATGAAAGATGATGTTGTCAGAACCTTGAACATTGAGAATATGATAAGTTAGAACGGTTTAAATCTTTCTTGTCTGATGCAAGTCAAGCTTATTCAAGTACGGCTATATTATTCCATTTTCCCCTTTGCATAATTGTTTGTCTTCATTCCGCAATCATAATGTTTAGATAGATATGATTGTATAAGTATTATTTTGCCTTTGCCACTCTATCAGTTTTATTCTCCCGTTTAAATACTTATTTTCAATACTTAAATTCCATTTTGTTATTATATGCATATAAGAGGGGATATATCATGGGGGTAAGTTTAGGTATGTATATTATGTTTATATCGGATCTCAATGGCGCTAATGGATGGAGGATCTCTCCGACTTGGTTGGATGCTTGATCCAAAAACATCCAAGATAAAAAAAAAGTAAGTGCAAATCGGAACTGGAAACATGTTTCATCTATAATTAAAATGAGAGAAAACTCTGCTGCTTACTCAAACAAATCATTTTTGTTGTTGTAAATTATGAAATAAAATACAATGGAATCGGGTTGCCCGTAGTCTAGGTCTGAAATGGCAGGTGAAGTTGATGTGCCCACTTCACCTGGCCTGACTAACACGTTTCCCTACTAAATGACCCGTTTCATATTTTTAGCATGGAAAAGGAACACTCATCCCAACTTACTTACTTTACCTAATCATAAGTTATTACACATCCTGAATCATAATGCATCACAGTATCTCTTTTTTTTTTAGCAACGTGCGTGCCTCTTGGCCCTTTCCCTCTCTCAGCCCTTCCGTCCTGTGCAAATATATTAGAGTTCATTATTTGTTACTTCAACTTCAGCATTCCAGTTGACTTAATTAAAGTTTAATGTCGGCTAACTGGCTATACAGATAGATGCATGGGGAGAAATGTAATGAACATGAATCTCCAGAGAGGGTAAAGCCAGGCTTATTTATTATCATTAGCAGTTATGATGCCAAAACTATTGCTTGGGCGCGTAGCCATTAAATTGCGATTTTTTTTTTCGCTGCCTTGCAAATAATACGGATTGGAAACCTAAAGTGATTTCAATACGCTACTTGAAAATGGCAGCCGTGTTTTTACGCAGTATAAAGTTTTAGCATACCACTTTCACAATTAGGATTGTACATATACCTAACTATCTATAAGCATACCGTATGCAGCCGGCAGAATAAAAAATGCTAAATAAATAGAAAAGTGTCCCACATTTCCCCAGTTGAATCTCTTGGTCAGATCTATCCAGAGTGGTGTGTGCTGTGCTACTTTCTATCTCGTTCCAGGGGACATGAAATGAAAAATGAGATTACATACTATGGTACTCTATTTATGTCTTTCCACTTTTAATTACCAAATTGCAATCCAGAAAGCTGGTAATTACTTTAGCAAAAGATGTTAGATGGGATGAACTAATCTAAAAGTAAGAAGGAAGGAATTTTGAATCAATACTTCTTAACCGTATTAGGTTCCATTGGCGATATAAACTTTCCTTCTGAGATTGATCACTTAAGCTTCCGATCTCCGGGCCAATAATACATTTATCGGAAATTGGAAATGCTTGGAATGGGATTTCTTTCTTTACAACATGACAACTACTTCCTACAACAAAGCTTGTCTAGTAAAGTACTTTGCATATTGTAATCTTTAACTGTCGAAAGCGCGAGCCATATGGACTTTACAGGATGAAGAACATGCCGGGGGCTTGTATTGCTTTGACATGTTAGCAATTGGAATACTTGGAATCCTTTTGATGGAACAATGTGAACATGGTAATCAAAATTAGATTCGCGGTAATAAAAAAATGTTTTTTGTTATCTTACCTTACCGTATGTGAATTCTGCATTTGGGCGATTTTCTGTAACGTTTTGGTAACGTTTCTTGTCCATTTCCCGATTGAGTTCAATTTGGAAGATTTTAAGAACACATGAATACGGGCAAAAGTCCCACCGACCATATTTCAAAATCAAACGGTCTCGTGGGAAAATCGCTCGTACTTGGTGCTTTTTTAATTATAGAAATTGATTTCCCCAGCAGAGTTTCCAAATCGTAATAGCATAACACGCAGTTACGTATGCTCGTGCATGTACCCTTGTAGAAAGGTTGCAAAAGGATTTCCTTCCTCCCCGATATTTGGAAGAAGATGATGAGCACGCCATACGGAGGGAGTGGGAGGAACGTAAGTCCAAAGGATCTGCTTTCTCTGGCGTACCATCTGTGTAAATGGGTAGATGTCATTCAGGAACTTATAAAAAGACAAACACAAATATTTTACATTTAATCAGTTTTAATAACCACAAACCAGTCAGTGGATTACCAAAGTGGTAGCTAAAAATTGTAAATTAGTATTTGTACTAGCAAATGAAACCTTGAATCTAGTAAAATTATTATACATAGTTATTGTTTCCAATTTCGTGTGCATAAAAAATCGTTTGTTCTTTTGTGCAATAATAAATTTATATTGTGCAACTTACTTTACAACATATTACGTTCAAAGTAGGCACGACAGTTACGCAATCCTAATACACCATCATGAGTTTTTACTCCTCTTTATTGTACTAGATTTATTATGCTAGATAGATGCTTGCAAAAATATAGACGAAGATAAACTTGTAGGAAATATTTACAAATCAAAGGCCTCATGAAACATTTAGGCAAAAACTAAAATGGTCTACCATTGCCTATATGACTCTCCATAATGATTGATCTTCTGATACTTCTCTACTTCGTTAAATACACATAATGAGCAATCCTTATCATTTATAAGTTAACTCCTAATATGCTGGAGCATAACCAAAACTACAAAAAAAATTGATCAACGACTCAACAACACTGCATTACGATGACTGTAATGAGAGCTTATACATATAATAAAAATATTAAATCCTCCAATAAATCAGTTTCTAGCAGTCATCATCCTCGTCCTCCTATCATGATCTTCAGAAATAAGTCAAGATACAATACCCCCGGAGTAAACAAGAGAGATCGTTTTCTTATTCTCGATATTCCATGAAGAAGAAAAAACCATCAATAATATGTATTTCTCCACTCATGAAAACCCACTCCAACTCAATCTGTAGTAGCCATACACATAAAAAAAATGTCTGAAGCGTATTAGGTATGTGCTCAGCGCCACGAGCCATCAACAAGTATCAATGGCCCTAACAAGATTGAAATAAATTGAACTAGAAAATGCTCTTTGCCTGGTCCTGTTTCAAAAAAAAAAACTCGAACTTAAATTGGAATTAATATATATGAAGGGCACTTTCTCAGCGTCAATTTATTCCGTACGTGTGCTTTCCTGTACATCATCTCACATTTCCTGGACTAATGCTCTAAAATCTAGAATAGTGCACACAAATAGCCATGACCAGTCACAGAGAGTGAGAGAGAGAGAGAGATATGCTCATCTCGTCATGCTACGATTACTAGCGTAGATTGAATCCCAATATTATTCACTGTAAGTACTCACTCTCCATCTCAGGTAGTAAATATGGTGTGTGGTTGGTGTGGTAGCAGGTGGAAAGCTCGTACCTTGAGAAATGAATGAAATGAATTTAAAACCCGAACGGTTTGATAAAAATGCCAAAAGCAAAGTAGATTTTTGAGTTTACTAGCTCACTTACATTATCTCAGCCATATAAACTATACATATATATCAAGAAGATGGTTATCTCCGCGAATTAAAAAAAAGTAGAGGTGCTGGATGACTGCATTTCGCGTCTTATCAAGAAAGTTGCACGGGATGGAGGATATATCCATCTTCCATTTAAGATGGCTACTGAGAGACTTGCATTCTAACGAGATCCGATCCCTCCCAAACACATATCAAAGCCAGGAATACAGACGTTTCCGCGAAATAAAAAAAAATAAATCCTAGAAATGGGATGGCTCTCGTGCTAGAAGGGAAACTTGAGTGGATAAACAGTAACTTCCAGTAAAAAAATTAGCTGGCGCTAAGTTGATAATGGCACATACTAATATATGGGATGTGGAATGGAATGGCCATCTGCCCAAAAGTGAGTTTTTCTTTCTCTCTATCTCGCTGGATGGAAATTTTAAGTTCATAAAGAACGCGGTGATCCATGCATGCTTATACCTTAAATAAAATTGTATGTCTCGAACTTAAAATTTACCATGCTTTTCAGACTGTACATGCTTTTTAAAAAGTAACTTCGATTTCAGTGGTCGAGCTTTGGTTGTCCGTCAAGCAAAATCATTAAGAATGCCGTCGGTGTAGTTCCTCCTGAAAATGTGTTTTCTTGTACTGACCCCGAGAAGACTAATGTGATGGTTAATTAGCTGCTGATACTGATGATGATATTCGCTATGCCTTCATCTTATACATAAATACCTACTTAGTTAGGCTGGGCCTGGCTGGGTTTAAGCTTTTGGCCATTGTAATAATGAGATTTGAGGTGAAATAATTTCATATTCAGATTATACAATTTGGTGGTTCAGAATTGTACTGCTAAAGACACATCCTCATACTTTCAGTAACTTTAAACTGGCATGCTACATGCTATACTTTATATTTTAGGCAGCAAACTACATAATCTTATCATTTCAATTTTCAATTGCAAACGGCTAATAATAAACAAGCTAAACAGAGCCATTAGCTCGTTAAGCTTTGCTGACTGTGCAACCCCAAGTTGGCGGATAGTATATTATGTGAGGAACGATGGCTATTTAGGAATTTTAAGTGATTCATACGGTATTATGATTATTCTCTGCAGTTTTTAAGTCTCTCCCCGAAAACGATCGTCTTTATTGATGGAATCTGGCAGTTGCATCATAATACAGGAGAATATAAAAATGGTTCGTACCTGTATATTTTAGTAAATGGGTAAAGCGATATATCTCACGTACCACAGCAGGTAGACGAGTCCGTGCTGGGGCCAACTATTTCCTTTGGAGGTTTTTCTATACTACCAGGATGAAGCCTACAGAACAGCTCTGACTAATAAGCAAACATCGTTATGTGATTCTAGCAAATGATAAATCTCCAGTTGAACTATCTAAATATCTAATCAGCATCATCACAAATTTTAACTTCCATTCTCTCCCTTCCCCACTCTTATTCCGATGAAAAAAAAGCTAAGAAAATTAATAGCAATAAATTTTTTCATCGCACCAACTAGATTAAGACATGTCCAAGAAAACACACTCATACATAAAACATTACCTCCTAATCTATCGTCGTTAAGGTGGGTGAACAAAAGCCGGGGGAAAGCAGCTTCTTTACAACAGAGTTTTATAATCATGCCTTATTTTTAAAAGCATTTTCAATTAAGAATAATTTCAATGCAATAACAGTATGGCTTGCCTTTTATCCGCTAATAAGATTCGACTTCCCTGTTGTCGACGAAACGATTGTCGTTTTGTGAGTCCTCTTTATGCAATTCAACCTTCCAATTCTGTCAACAACTAAACCATGAAATTATTGATGAAGGTTTGTGAACGCCAAAAAAAATCATAACTTGGCCATCGACACCAATGACAATGATGAGGTGACAATCCATCCGAAAATATAAGAAAACTTTCCCCCTCCTTTAATCCTCTTGGAAGTTGTGAGGGACAAATGGGAGCCATTTTTTTATTCCACTAATGCCGCTCATTTTTCATCAGCTTGCTTTTCCTTTCGCAACTACCGTAAAATTCACTGATTTGGAACTCATCTTGTATACTTATCGTTAGTTAGTCTTGGTGAAAAAGGCTTTTAAGGTAGAAGCTCACACTCCACTCCTCAACAATTCAACCAGACTGGCCATGTGGACGTGATACAATGCTACAGAGATGTTTTGTGAGTGTTTTCATGTTGTAAATTTTTGAGTACTTATCTCTCTCTCTCTCTCTCTCTCTCAGAAAGAACAATTCCAAGTCATCTAACCATCCATCTATCAATCTCTTACAGTGCCTACAGTAGACGCGAAAGTTAAAAACAGGAGCTTTCTATGAATCACAAATAGGTGGATAAAAACTATCTTTTGAAACTGTGCAAGCATTATATTATATATCAATTGTTGGGAAAAGTGTCTGCGAAATGCATAAAATAAGCGTGAAGATGCATTTATGGTATGCAGGCTAAAGTCATTTTCAATGTAAAACGGTATGTAAAAGAAAAGTAGGCACGCGGCTGTCTGGGAAATATAATCGTACCTACTTAAGACAACATATTATAATATTGTATGCGTATCATATAAAAAATTCCATTGGATATAGCATATATTATAGCAAACATACTTTTCATTTTTTACCAAAAAAAATAGAAAAATGGCGAGAGGGCCGCTGATGAGTGTAGAATTTGTAATAATAATACATAATAGGATCAGGATCATCATCATGGCACAAGTTCAACAACAGCAGTATGAATGGTACAGAACTAAAGGAAGGATTTGAGATTGAAATCTTGATTAAAATTCGATACACCACGTGAATTAGTGTTATATTGTAAAAATATAAAATAATGATGATGATGAGGATGAAGATTCATCATTTCAAAGAGATGAGAGTTGTTGCTTTTTGTGAGAACACTGGTAATAGTCGAGACGTTCCACTGAGGGCTGTGAAACTCGAAAAATAAAACTAACAATAATGTGAACCTCACTTTTCATTCTTCACATCAGATTTTCTTCACATTGTTAGGCTTCCTTCTAGTTTTCCATGGTGTGTTTCTTTCCCCTTTGATACTTTCGATTTCTTGGCCAGCATTTTGTCAATATCTTGAGAGCTCCTTGTTTCTCAACCAAAAATGTATGCTTTACTTCTTACTTTCTTGTTCAAATGCGAGCTGCGGTGATTACATCTAAAAAATATGTATCAACCAACTGATTTCATTTCCTTCCAGCTTTATCTCTAAATAATTCAAAGAACTGACAAGGATTCCTTTTTGGCAAGAAAGCATGAATGGGAATGAATATATCAAGTTCTGAATCGTATTGTGGTCTTCCCATGGTATCACACTGAGACTTGGCTTGAAACAGTTCAATTTCGGAAGGGATTAGATATTTTTTTTCCAGTAAGATAAATAAACCTAGTTATCATACGGTAATGATCTAATAAGCTTCTGGTGAAAAAGGAGGTTCACAAACTTTATCCACCCAGACATGACTTATATTAGTTCCATTCCTTATCAGATCAGAAGTGTTCAGGTTTCATCGTCAACTGATGCTCAAACAGATTATGGGACGACTATAGCCATATAACTTAGCTTTTCGTAACTGCCAATTTTGTAAAGTAGTAAAGTTTAATTCATAAATTTTTACAAAAAAATAATGGAACCAATAATGAAAGACATTGTCCTTCTCTCAGCACGTGTATCAGGGTACCATTTGTCAGTGTAAGAATGAATCATGAAATCTAGCTTCCATCTTTCTCACAACGTTAAAAATTACATGACGACGAAATGATTTCAAATTTGTAGTATGCTTTAATAAAAAGACGCACGTAAAAAAATATTTAAATGAAAGCCGGTAATAT
>JAQIWX010000415.1:0-17368 GCA_034696785.1 Lepidocyrtus cyaneus | reverse complement strand
ATCTAGCTACATACTACATTTAAGAACAACTTGTGGATGAACGTACGGATTTTTGATTTTTCATACGGATATCATGAGTATACGCTAATTAGTACTATGAATATTCCTAATCAACCAACCATGCTGTATTATCACAATAAAACTTGTTCTTTTCAGTGATTCGTAAAAAAATGTATATTGAAAATGAAACGAATTGAAGTGAATCCGTAAACTAACGAAGATATAAGCGTATGGTCAATCAAAATCAAATCAGACTAAAGAGTCCCTAGTAAGTGCAAAGTATACAAAGGACTAATTACATGCAATATTCTTACCATGAATGTGAGCTGGAATAGAGAACAATTTAAAGTATAAACAATTTCAGAAAAATGTGCAAATCCAAACAAATATGTTACTACAATTAAAAACTATGTAAATAATGAAACAATTTACCGTGATTCCTTTAATGAAAAGAGCTGTCATGAATGTGAATGTAAGGAAGCCAGATTGGGCATATGAAGTGAAAGGTAAGATTGGGGTATCAAGAAAACGCTAAAATAAGATTCGCCACAAGACTAAAAATTCGAAAGTTATTTCCAAAACTAAAATTACCGAAGTAATACATATTTACAAATAAAATAAATACATAAAATGAATAATAATGAAAGATTATGCAGTATTCGGGGATGTCTAGTTCATTTGAACATGACAAAAATAATTAGGTACACATTATACAATTCAATAAAAATCATTTTCTTTAGACAATAGTACTTGTTTCCTTTATTAACATTACTAGTCGTACAATAAGGAGCTAGGAACACAAAGCAATGAAGTCACACAAACGTCAATTAATATTTAAATTATCCTAACGAATGACAATTGTTTTAGCTTTCTCCATAGATTTCAATTCTTTCAACCACCGGTATCTAAATTCATACATCATCATATACTAACCTACAAATTAACAGTTACTATACATTTTCTCTTATCACCTTCAATGACATATTAACGAAAGCTGAACAATGCAATTACTTTTACGACTATTACACCCATATTTAACGTTATTCCTCTAAGATTACACCATATCATAACAACTAACTAAACTAACCATACTTACAAATGTAGAACGGCAATTACAATTACAAACAGTCTAATTTGTTCCATTTTCACGAACACACGCATGTCCCATATCGCTTAACTAACGTTTTTAACACAAATATGGCTTCCTTAAAGATTCCCTGTTTAAAACCTACCATGCCTGAAATTCCGATCTCGAGAACGGAACCATTTTGAATTTCTGCCGGTGAAGCCAATATTATCATTAGCAACAGCAACAGAAGTACGTCGGACGGGCTTCATGTCAAACGACCCCGACCGACCAGAATACTTTCCATTCGGAGGCTGATAAAGTTTAACAGCAAGATCGTGATCCCCACGCTTAGCAATCCTGCGACTGTATGCCGTCACTGTGTCCTTACATTTACCAAACGTACGAGCTTTCCATGAAATACGCAAGTCTTCTAAGCAAACCTTCTTCCGATAAAGCTCCCTACTCATTATGCCTAGATTAGTCAGCGCACGAAGAGAAGTGACTTTGACATCCTCCCTGGTTAAACTGTCGCGGCCAATGTTTTGCAGTTCTTCTCGCAGCTTAACTTTATACGTAAGGACTGCCCTCAACATATGTCGCAATTTAATTTTCAGAGTTGAAAATGCCGGCTTCTCTGTTACAGCTTTGAATGCTTCTGGGTGCATAAAACCTACTCTGTGAATTACATAAATGATGCTCTCCAAAAAACTGAACTGATAGTCAGGCATGGTGCGATCTTTTGGATTTGAGGATGGCTTCGCCAAAAAACTATCGATAGTTTTGAACAATGCTTCCAAGCATAACTTTCCATGCTGATCATCCTTCAGTTTGTCCAAATACAGTGAAAGGTCCACAGCCATCCTGACAAGGGAAAATTGCGATTCTTCCTTACTTTCAGTTATGTTTGGAAGGATATGTAAGCAATAGTGGGCGAACAATGATGACGCGCTACCCTTCCCATGAAAAAATGGGAAAAGAAAGTCAGTGCATATGAGCAGTTTGCAAATACTTTCGTCGCTTACTGTCGAAGACACTTTCTTCGTTTCTAATAAAGTCTCCACCATCTCTACGATACGCTTATTCCCTTCTGTAGTTTTCACGTAAACGGTCGAGCCTAACAGCTCCATTGCTATCTTGAAATGCTCCATTCTGTTGAAATAAGTAATGGATTTTCCTATCTCTTTAAAGAGCCTAGTTTGAACAATCAAAGTTTTCACATCTGCCCCGAAACTCCTCAAGTGTTCTTGCAAGAACTTCAGACAACCGTCAATCACTACGACATTACCAACCCGGATCTGAGCAAACATTCCAATCAAGGCGAGGTTGGCATTTGTGACAATCAAACCCTTCAAGCAATCATGGATCAGGGCAATGTCCGCGGCGTCAGCTAACCGTAACAATTGGGCTAGCACATACGAAACGCAAGATACTAAATGGGGTAATTTCCTACATACAGTAACTAACTCCCTCTGCACAAGCCTTCGCGATGCAACGTCCTCCTCTTCACAGACATCGAATAAGGCATCTAAGGACGCCACTTCCAGCTCTGGATAATACTCGAGGAATCTAGTAATAAATTGACAGGCAAGTTGTTTTTCCTTCCCTTCAGAAGCAGCAACCCTGACTAACAATTCCTTGAACAGAGGCTTCACAGTTTTCTTATCTTCGTCGGAATTCAAACGCGCATATATTTCGTATAACCTTTTAATTCCTTCCTTTGCGGTTTTAGAGGAACGCATCTCCTGCGAAAATGTCAGCTCCGGTTCCGTCATTATTGTATGTTGATTGAAGCTGCCGGTTTGAAATACTCCGGAATTTTTAGTCACCACCAGATCTTAATGCAACAAACACAAATCAAAATAATAATGAATAAATGAATTTTATCCCACACAGGTCGGATCACTTGAATGTTGAATGCAATACAATACAATCCTCTATTCCTCTTCCTCTCCACCCACCACTTCACTGCACTGGTCCACCCCTTCACCCTTGGCAGACCATTAGAAATGATACATTTAAAGAAACTTACTTCTACTCTATCACCGTTGAACTTCTTGTAATTTGCTCCTCTGTAGAACACGTCCTTCCAATAAGCTTCATTCAGAATGGCTCCACTCCCGTAAAATTAGCCGGTTGTTGTATTTCTTCGATTAGATTAAAAACTGAAATTCCAAATCCCCAGAAAGAAATCTAACGGAAAGACGCGATAAAGATATAGACAAAAACGGTATTAAAATTTGTACAGTGAAGTCTCATGTTATGTTATGCAGGGTAGGTGTCAGTTGCTACATACGCAAACAAAAAAAGGCCAGGTCAGATGTGTTAGGTAGGTGGTAAACCGAAATTTACGCAAAATAAATATCCCATATTTTATCCTTCAATCATTTACCTGGACTGGATAAACCGCTACTTTTAATTTTAATTCAACCACTTAAACTAGAATTTGACTTTTGACTTACCCAAACAGTGACGGTGACGAAAAAGAGTTAGCTTAGCAGCCAGCAACAGCACAACAAGCCCTTTAACACAACAGTAAAAAAACACGGCCCTCTCGCTCCGGGTCGGGGCGTGGTCTCCCTCTCCAATTTCTTTCTATATCAAAAAGTTAATGTTTGGTGTTAGTAACTAATAACTAATCATACCAATTATGAAATGAATTAATTCCACAACCAACCACTACTAACGTCGAGTCAAAGAAAAAAATGATAATAATAAGGGCTAGATGTTTTCGAAGTTTTAAAATCTGAACTGAACTCGCGTTTTAACTTTGAAAAATACGTAACTCCCCTAAAAAAAATCCAATCTAGACGGAGGTGGCAGGCAGGTGGCGATGTCTATGTGCCTTGTTGATTTGACTCTGACATGCCAGTCCAAACTCCAAAACTCCAAATCCCAACAAGTCAAATGCATGATATGCAAATAAAAATTCTAGTTTACATAAATTCCATTCTTCGCATTATATTCTTTTGGTTGTTTCTCAAACCAAATGCAAATAATCCTAAACATTGATATTCTATGTATTTGAATTTATAATTTATTTTGCATATCATGTTTTATTTACGGAATGAACAACGCACGCACGCACGCACGATGGAAAAGCCAAAAAAGGCCTTCGTTTCGTATTCGTTGTCCTTGTCGTATTCTTCTGTTCTGAATGAACCTGGCTGAACTTGAGCAAAGCAAAGGGAAAAGTTGAAGTGAAGTGGCGCGAAGGATTTTTGAGTGAAGAGAAGACAGTTGTTGTTGTTGGTATGAATCAGTAAACAGAGCGGATGGATGTCTCAAGTACTGCTACAAATGACAAAAGTGCTGGAAAAAGATAATTCGAGAGTAATGACCGAATTGAATTAATTACTCCTACTCCTAATTAACGTGATCCTGGCCCTACTCGTGATTTTGTGAGCGACTGGGTGCAATATCTCATCATCTTTAGCTGCGATATAATTAACAATTAAATTAGTAACTAACAGCGGAAAAGCAAAGAGAAGCGAAGAGCTGAGCTATCCTGAAGCAAAGTTGGTAGAGGTGAATTCGAATGTCAAAACTGTAATGATTTCAATTCACAATCGCAATTAGTGTGTTTACTTGCTATTTGTGCGATACTGTGATAATGACATAAGTTACTGATAATATGTAATGTAACTTTCATGTTGTTTTTAGGGAGGAATGAAGTGAAACCTAACCTACATTCAACATACATTGGAGTTTGTTTCATTCAATACCGATGGATCCGTACTGGAAAAGTCCGTCCTTCAGGGGCGGAAGGGGTAATCCACGTAATCCAAGATATCGGGGTGAAGGTGGGGGTGGATTCGGAACACCGCGAGGCTTCTCCCCTCAATGGCAGCAGAGAAGTCCTTCGCCGTATCATCATCATCAACGTTTTCAGTCGGGAAGTCATTTTAGTCCACAGCAGCAGCAACTTCGAAGTCCCTATGATGCTCCCTTTTTTGTTACCTCAACTCCAATTCAAGGCTCAGGTGGAGGAAGGCCACCATTTTTCAGAGGAGGAAGAGGAGGGCGTTTTAATAAACGTCAATCGTTTGTAAGTCATGTTGTTATCTTTGAATTACCATTTTTTTCTGAATTATAATATAAATAATAACTATTACAAATGATTATTTTAAGGTTTAGTAAGTCATTTATTTGTTTTATATCTTTTTTCTGATTCAATAGGATAGAAACACTCAAGGAGATAATATAGAAAACTGGATAAGTCCGGAAATGTGGTCTGATCCATGGAGTCACTTGATAACGTCGAATCCTGCTAATGAAACAACAAATCTGACTGGGGATGATAATGATGATTCAAGTACGAAGTTTGCTGATTCAGATTTTAACGTAACTGATAGCTTAGGTATAGAAACAAGATCGGAAAGTGAGGACCAACAACAGGAGCTGGACCTCGACAATGTACAGCAGTAAAAATACATAGTAATGCTATGCTTCAATAATTGTAATAATAATAATAATAATTTTTTTTATTTTGTATAGCAAACATCCTGTATTAGAAAGTTATTTTAAATGTATTAAAAATATTTCGATTACAGGTACGGGCAATCGAAACCTTCAGTACTGACTTCAACTCAACCCCAGCTCACTTTCGGATGACTATTCGAAGGCAGTATACATAATTAATATTAATAATATAATAATGCTACAGATAAGCTCCCTGACTGAAACTTGTTAGAGAAGAGTTGTATATAATAATAATATACGATGAATTGGATAATGAATTGCGAGATATTCGAAAAATAAAAATATCGATAATTATAATTAGTTTGAGTTAGATTTGTTCATAGGTAGAATTTATTTTCGTAATAAAGTTATATTTTGTAAAATTGGTTACATAAAAATGGGACCCATTACATTAAAGCCAAGTTCTTTGTTTAAAAAAATACGAAATTCGCGATCGGTCGATTTGTATAAAAGTAATAACAAATATCTGTATGCACTTATAGTAGTAATCTTACATAGCACCATAAAAATATTTTAAATTAATAAATATCACAGATTATCAGTCTTGCAGTAAAATTGTATACAAAATAAAAGTCTTTTTATCTTACGAGTTAAATAACGTCGTAATTTTGGAGTATTTTAACTACATATTTAACAATAATTATACGTAGGTATCTCTACCACACTCATAAAAGTTGACACTGTTGGAATACGTAGATCTATAATATCGTATCGTATCTACATTCCTAGTACCTCTACACAATCATAATTTTACTGAGATGTTCATTCATTATTCAGTCTCTATCCATCCTGTTCGTATTTATCTGTTTTTCGTTATGCACAACAAAGAATGAATCTGAAATATAAAAGAAAATATACAAGCGATAAGCTTTTCTCTCACTTTAAATTATCTGTGGACATAACTAAGTGTCCTAATATTCAGTTTGATTAAAATTTACTTACATAGGTATCAGTTGAGCCGCATGCGTAAATTATTTGCCTGCTGGTCAATCAAATGGAAATTCAACAAGCTGAATCTAAATACAAAAAAACGTCTTTTATTAGTTCCCACATCAAGGCCATATTATTCTTAATCAACTATGAAGTTAGCTTAATTAAACAAACCTAAATACATTTTATCGTGGTCGTTCGTTCTGTTCTGGTTATTGATTAAAACTACAATTAAAAGCACTACATATGTAACTCAACACTAATATCGTCTCATCTAGTCAAAGTAACAGTATCTTCAATGGTTGTCCTAATTTTCGCGAGATTTGTTCGCCCGAATGAGTGAACCGTGGAACAATAATTCTTTATCCCTCATATTTAAACTAGCCAGTGGAATAATAACCGATGTGATTAAAATGAAATTAGATTGTAATTTTATGACTGCGTATTTTCGCAACATCACTTGCTCCTCATGCTGAAGCTAAACTTTACTAAAGCAAGATATGCATTTGTTTCGTGATTATCAAAGCTTATCTGAAATTAAGAGCCGTGTGTTGAGAGATGTATGTAACAATATATTAAATAACAATTTGACCTCTTGCCATTGTTCCAACCTCAGCGAAGAAAGTATTTTTTATCGTAATGGATAAAAAGACGTGAATTATTATTATTTACTGTGACGGTTTAATAAAAAGTAAAAAGTGACGTGTGTAATAAAAAGTGACGGTTTGAAGAAATGACCTTTTACGTCATCTTATTAAAGCTTGCGTTTCTTACTTTCTTGTGACCTGACATTTGGAAACAAATTCTACTCTGCGACTAACATTTTCCGCAATTCAATTCATGGTTTCTTTGAAATTCTTTGGATTGTATGTAAACAACCTGAACTTTATCGACTCATTTCATTCCATCTATCCACTGGAATCAATGATCAGTTGATAAAGTCCATACATCGTTTAAATTGATTCGCTTGATATGGCCAAAGAACTACTTCTGCATTGAATTAACCGTCAACGGTTCTGCTAACTGCGTAGTGCAGCGACGGAAAGTAATTAGTGCGAGGCCAGCCCCGTCTACTGGAGGCCTATAACCAAACTGGCATACTGAAGTACCTTTCTCTAACATTCGAATGATTAAAAAGCGGGTTTATACCATACCAAGTCCGACTTTAGGAGTTGATAGTTTTATTTCAGGACCTAGTGTCTAACCTACAAACGGAGCGGCCATTCCTGTTGCAAACTATGTTTACCGACAAGACAATTGCAAAAGTAGCGTAGCGTGTGGTTTACATGACACCTCTTTTCAAACGCACTATTGTCACGATTAAAGCTTGAATGCTGCAAAGCAGAGTTGCAGTCGCACATGAATTTAGGAAAATTTAGGTTTATGTAAACAGATACGCATGGTATTTGGATTATAAAACTACTCTGCTCCTTTCTTAAGTGATATAAAGAAATGAATTAAATATGTATGAACATGACCAAATCTGCGGCGACTACTAATATGGGGACCCTGAAATAGTTCCGGATAATCATATGCAAAACCACCAGCTATGAAAATGCAAGTGACATACTACAAACTTGTGATGATGTACCTCGTGACACAATGAATAATGCATTTAATTGTGAAATATGCGACTGATTTAATTGAATCTGAGAAGATTTGTAATGCTCATGCTTATAGTATATTATATATTACATTCCCGTTTCTGTTTCTAAATTAAAAATATAGATCATTTATAACAACTCTTGCCTTGTGAAATACTTGATTATTTAGGGACGTCCGCCTGGAAAGTATTGGTTGAACGGGTAGAGCATGAAGATGTCAATCGGTGATATTTCCAGCATAGCATAACAGAAAAGATGATTTCTCTAAAACATGAACATGCTCACTACTTAACGAAGTTAGCCCATGCTCATTTCGCACTCTTTTTCAAAGGTAAAATCTGGAAAAAGTTGGATTTTAAGAGGGTACAATTTAATAATTAATTAATAACTCATAACTCATAATAATCATCAATTGGATATATAAGTAAATTAAGTTATTACGAGCGAACCGAGAAAAAAGAAACTACACATTTATAAAGAAGTATTATTTACGTTTAACAATATGCACTGTAGTGGTAGCATTGTATTTTTGTAATTAGACTATCATCTGAAGTGAATATTACTTTTTCATCATTGAATTTGGTAGCAATATGTTGATCATATACTATGATGAAGTAGTAATGACTGCGATACTTTAAAAATATGTTTAGAAAAAATGAACGACCCGATTCATATATCTAGGTAGGTTTATATAATTATGTACTTGAAATTAAATATTATATCCTACATGTAATTTTACGGCTTTTAAAGTCCACTCAGAGCTTAATCCGGCAACAATTCATTGGCGTCGATAGCTGGTGGATTGGAAGAACCCGAACCGCCGCCGCTTGCCTTGACGACAGACAAAGGACCTGCAGCTGCGGCTTCAGGTCTAGCACTCTCTCGATTCCTACGGCGTTGTTTCTTGGACCATAGTTCGTGACAATCCTGCCACGTTGGCAAGTCCGGTGGAGTCATTTTGTCGGGATTTACGTTTTTCAACCATCTGCTGTTCAATGCATCTTCAGCTGATATTCTACGTTCCGGATCCAACTCCAACATTTTGTCCAACCTTTATATACAGTATAAAATATACACAAAATTTATGCTTGCAAACCACTGGAATTTTCCTAACTTCATTTATTTAATGTGCATTCCAATTCCAAACTCCAAGTTACTTATAGATTTGCTTGATCAAATGCATCAATAATAACTGCAAAACTAAAAAGTGAAAGCAAATAAGCAAAACAAGAGAAAGCAATCATTCTAAATTCTTACAAGTCCAGAGCAGATCCAGGCATGGAGGTAGCAAAATCTTCCCTCAAAGTCCGTCTGTATATTCTTCGGAAGCGAATTGTCGGCCATAGTGGCAATTTGATCACAAGAGGCCATACTGCTGGGGCCGGGGTACCACAGGTTCTGGAAATCACCTCCAACTGAGCTATCTCCGTGTTGGCTTGGAACATTGGTCTTTTCAGGAACAGTTCTCCCAGGATACAACCACAACTCCAAACATCAACCGCAGGTCCGTAACACTCTTCACCGAGAAGCAGTTCAGGTGGTCGGTACCACAGTGTAATTACCTTGTTTGTGTACGGACGGTTATCTTTCGCGTTGTACAAACGAGCTAATCCAAAATCGGCTAATTTTATCTGGCCCCTACAAAATTTAAAAATAAGCCAAATGAAACTTTTATTCTGCATGAGTATTGACGAGATGTACATAAACTTCTCGATTTGAAAAACTGAGTTTCATTTCAGAATACGAATACGGAAATATTTCATTAAATATATTTCAACAAAAGGATTGTCATCATATCAAAACTAAGAAAAGTAATAAATACTAGAAATGTAATTGATTCGTACTTGTTATTCATTAAAATGTTGCTACATTTAATATCACGGTGGAGGAAGTTCTTTCGATGGCAATAATTTAATCCATCTAAGAGTTGTTTCATAATGCTTGCGTTATGATCCTCCGTAAAATTAACCATGCCAGACTCCAGCAATCCCATCAGGTCGTGGTCCATGTACTCAAAAACAAGATAGAAGCTCCCTCGGTCCTGAACAAATAAATACCTCGTTTCAAATAAACTTTTCGGGACCGTGACAAGCTAGCTTAGTGAAATCAACCACTTTACCCTAAGTGCAGTTTGTAGTTCTACTTAAAAATGTTTGCTACGAATTACCTTCCTAAAGTCAAGTGCATCAGCTTTATCAGTTATGATTTCTTTCAAATTCACAATATTTTTGTGGTTCAGTTGCCGTAAAATTTTTATTTCTCGGACAGCTGTGATGGGGAACCCTTCTTTCTCATTTTCCAAACGAACCTTCTTTAAAGCCACCATTGCACCTGGACAAATGAAAAATGAGATTATGAAAAATTGGAAGCGAAAGAATTAGAGATTGGGGATACTTAACACAGTCAAAGTATTAAAGTCTATACCACTGATGGCGTCTTTTGCCTTGTAAACTTGACCGTAAGTGCCTTCACCAATCTGGGCGATCATTTCAAAGGAGTCAATGCAACGATCTCCCCAGTCGGCTAATTCTGTCCGCTTATGAAGAATTTTTGGCTTCACGTATCTTCTACGATTGGCTTCTGCAGCCGGCAAAAGTTGCGCGTCAGGTCCAACTAAAAAGGTGCACATCATACATATTATTATAAACATAAATTAAATAGTAAAGATCCAAATTCAATTAAATAAGCAACTGAAAGCAAAATGATCTATCGCGAAAAGGTATTGGTAATAGTAATAGCTCATGTTATTTTTAATGTAACTTTGTTCGAGAGTTAAACGGAGCTATTGTTACACAAATCAAGCAACCTAGCACGGGACTCTCATTGAATTAATTTCCCTGAGCGTATCAAGAGTTTTATCATGGAAAATGGATAAACCACTCAAGCAGCTCAGGAAAGAAAACAGAAAAGGGATAATATCTTTAAACAATTTGCAAATGTAAAAAAAATTACCTGGTGGCATAGGGAGATCCTTAGTGATGCTCATTATTTTATGCTTTCGAGACGGAGAAGGACCTTGAACATTACTGTATAAAGATTGCGTTGCGTTCGGCAGACCAGGCACTAAACTCATTGGGTTGGTGACTACGTTATTTTTAATGCCGTCCATCCCGGGTGGAAATGGCAGCTGCATCAAACTTGCCGGAATCGCACTCGTTGAAATTTCGGAGGCAACAGATGACGGAACTGTAGGAGGTTTCTGATCCAAATCCTCTGAAGAAAGTTGCGTAAGAGAGGAAGCTTTAGTAGCGTCTCCATCAATTGAATCGCTCGCTCCCCCCATCGAGTTTGTCTCGGCATCGCCAACGGCATTCATCTGTTGCGATTGTGATGGCGGGTTTTCAGTTTTCGATACCGCGCTGTTGCTTCCACTCTCATGACTATTTTCGTCATTAATTGTTACTATCTCCGACATTATTTGTAGCTCATTGGAATTACTGGAATTTGCATTCT
Organism: Lepidocyrtus cyaneus; assembly: GCA_034696785.1. NCBI lineage: Eukaryota > Metazoa > Arthropoda > Collembola > Entomobryomorpha > Entomobryidae > Lepidocyrtus > Lepidocyrtus cyaneus. The sequence continues at coordinate 5,833 of JAQIWX010000415.1, read as the reverse complement.
CCTCTAACAATAAGTTTGGAGGGGGACTGAGAGATTTTTCTTTCGGAAGGGGTCCATGCTGCTGACGCACAAGCTGAGCGAAGAAACTGGTTGCTGACATATTATCCATTGGCTTGATTTTCCTTGCAGGAGTAGTGCTACCAGATTCTCCGTTGTTCCCATTCCCATTTGTAGGGCTGTTCCGTGGCAAGGGAGCTTGCGTGGCTTTTTTGAAAGGTGGTCTGCAGACAAACGGATAACTTAATTAGTATCGTACAGTTACATTTTATAAGTACAAAACAAAAGCATAAAACAATTTCCTCAAGCATTACATTAGATTGTAAATAGTTTAAGCGCTATTTACAACAAAAACCATGCAGTTAAATATAAACATAATATAACAGGGCGAACAAGAAGGTATTAAAACTTACTTTGGACTCTCCGAGTCTTTCCGATTTCGTTTCTTTTTCCTAAGTTTTCTTTCATCAATTTCATTTCCTTTCCGTTTATACAAGTCAGCAGGTGGAGCATATTTTTCGTACGCTCTAGGTGGTAATGGAGGAGTGTGAGGAGAATATGGAGGAGTTAATCGTTGTGGAGGTGATCTTGGCGGTGCCATTCGATCCATTCTACCAGGAGGGGTTATTGGGCTTCCTGAAGTTATGTCATCAACAGCATTGGAAAGACTAGCGGGGTGTGGAAGTGGAGGAGTCACTGGCTCTGCTTCAGGTGCCACCGTTGCACCAGGCTCATCATCAGAACTGATTGGACTACCCAGGCCTATAGCAGAAGGCTCCTCGTCCATCCTATAATAAAATAAAATACATGAATTGGTTACTGAAGCAGTTATCAAATTGCTACCATGTTATTACATACAAACAATGAAAATGCACATAAGTTTAAAATCAGTAGTTACCTAATTGTTGATTTTGCTTTCTCTGGATCTGATTCTGATCCTGAGTTGCTCGATGATGATGCAGATCGTCTCCGGTCTTTTCCATGAGATCTCTCTTTAGTTTTCTTAATTTTCTTACGCTTTTCTTTATCTTTCTTCCTTTCTTTATGCTTTCTTTTGTCTTTTCGTCGTTTCTTAGATCTGCTTTTAGAGCTATTTTCAGAATTTTCTGAGTCCACAGAATTATCCGAATCGCCATTCTCATCAGCCTTCAATCTTTTAGCGGGGGGGCTTGTCGTTTTCTCACGATTCTCTTCGTCCGACACAAGGTCGTCATCAGCAGTAGAAGGCACGATAACCCTCGCATGGGACTTTTCTGGGGAGCGTGGGAAAGGCAGAGGGGGAAGATGTGCTTTATTTACGTGATTATTACTAAAGGTCTCACCCCTTACTTTATCCTTACTGACTTCTCGGTTTGTGTCGACTGGTGGCTTTTCCGCCGGAGCACGCCGATAAGAGCCTTTCTTCTTACTCTCGTCATCATTGTCCGACGATACTTCGCCCTCGCTGATTGATGATGATCGTTGACGATAACGTCTATGACTCCCCTTCGTACTGCTTCCTCCACCACGTTGTTGGTGACTCCCAGACTTTGAAGAAGCAGGCGTAGCACCGGGTCTGCTCCCACTCTTCCCGGACTTAGTTTCGTTATCACTTTTAATTTCTCCAGCTTCTGGTTCCGACAAGCCATCGGATGAAACTTCCGAGTAATCCCCACTACGCTTTCCTCCACTCTTATGTGACCCACCAGAACCCTCAGAATCTCTTCTTTTTCTGTGTTTTCTGCTGTTGTCTTTGGATGAACGCCTGTTGTGGTCTGGATACCTGCTGCTACTGCTTGCTGAACTGTAGGAAGGCGGTGAACGATCTCTCTCGTACCGGGAGTTGTGTGAGTTTCCACCAAAACGATCGCGATCAGAGTTCCGGTAGCCACTGTTGTTGCTGTGATTATTATTATTACCATAATATCTTCCTGGGCCACCTGCGTTATCGGAGCTGTTTTTTCGATACGGCGGGTAAAACGGCATCTTCAATTAACAGTTGGTTAAGAATCCAATTCGGAAGGTTTCCTCCTCTCTGTACTTTAGCACCCCCACACTGCTTTCTCGCTATGACTGATGACTGATCACGGAGTGTTACTGAGAGTTAATGGGGGACGAGTATTTTTTAAAGTTTCACAATCCAATAGCTGACAAAAATCTGATAACGCCAAATCACATTGATGTCATGTGTTGTGTGAGTATTCTTGATTAACAGACTAATCATTAATTCTAACGTTCTGTAGTATTTACAAATAACGCCTTCCCCTTAGATGTTAGACTGCCTCAACAACCCGGAAAACCTAGCGCTAACCTAATTCCTTCCAAGAATTACTTCCTGAACTTTAAACCCTAAAGATCTTCAACGAAAAATACTTAACGCTGAAATACTCAAGCACCAAAACCTAACCACTATAAATTCTGCTTGATAATTATAAAAGTGGAATAAATTAAATACGTTCTCACTGCTAGTATATTAGTTGACCTGACCCGCTATTGGCTGTTATTGAACCTTATTTACCACTCTAATTACTTACTACACCAGACATATGTCAGTACTCAACACAGTCAGTGGAGTAAAGAAAACACGAAGTGGTTTAAAATCTTTCCATGGTCACTCGTCTTCCGGCCTCCAGCCAGCCGTCTTTCTTACAGTCAGTCAGTCTACCTGTGAAGTGAAAAATTATTAAAATTATAAATCTTTGAACTATTTTGTTCGAAGGCCTCTAGTGTCTAGAGAGTAATAAATCTACTTGAAATATTTGTTTGAGAGTAAAACGGAGCTATTGTCACACAAATCAAGCGACCTAGCACGGGACTCTCATTAATATTTTAATTTTCCTAAGCGTATCAAGTGTTTCATCATGGAATATGGACAAACCACTCAAGCAGCTCAGGGCAGGGAAAAAAACAATAAGCACAACTTTTATGTTTCGAGAAATGATAGTGAGATGTTAATAAATTACAATTCATAAGCACAACTTTACTCCGTGAAATTATTGTACTAAACTTTAAAAATGCATAATTAACTAGCTACATAGTAAGTCAGTCAGTCAGTCATTTATGCTACAGTTAATACCAATTTAATTTAGTACAATTAATTCTAGTCTAGTGCTAGTGCAACTACGAAGTTAGCGTGTGCAGCAGTAAAAAATGCACTTTTTATATAGCTGTTACGGTTTCGGTGGGTTTTTTTTTAGAACATCAAGATTCGAAATACTAAACTACTGAAAAATTATAATAAAAAACAAATCCTCAAGTTTCTTTAAAATTTAATACAACCGAACCAACAACAGAACTGATGACTGAGACAAAAACAAAAAAAAAGTAAAACAAACCACCTTGACCCTGCTCAGTTGTCAGTAGCTGATCCTCTACTGCCTACTACAATTAAAATTAAATTATTGTAAACTGCTCAATTAAATTCACTCCACATTGTTTATAATGTCCATGTAACTGAAACACTTTTTGGAAACATTTTAAGTGTGGTATTTGCAAATCTCAACTCTGGTCAGCTGTAGAAGTACTAACAAACTTGCAAGCGTAATAATACTAAACGCACCCTTCACCCTTATTCGTTACTTACATTTATCTTAAAAGTAAAATAATTAAACTGTACATTAATGTTAAATACGTACCTTTTTCCAATTAAATACGCTGTAGCTTTTTAACTGGACGTGTTTAGTAATTAATTAAAAGGATTATGCTTTGTGTATTTAAAAAATTGACTACTAAACAATCGACATCAGCAACGACCAGATACTTTTACTGGCGACGACGACGACGACGTGTGAGCGCAGAACTTCAATCAAAAATGCCGTGTGGCCAGAAACAGATTTATGTTGGGGGAAATATGGGCAGGGAACAACGTGGGGCCAGTACTGTTTAAAAACTCGTCGGGTAGTTCTTGTACTATGAAAAGGGAGGATAGGATGGGATGATGATGATGATGAACAGAACAGGATTGGATATTCATTGGATTGGATCGGATCAGGATCAAACATGTCGTCGTCGCCCGTAATCCTTTTTATGTGAGGGAAAAGGTGGATAGTAGAGCAGTGCAGTGCAGAGCAGAGCACAAGAGATTGAGAAGCTTCTCTACTTTTACTATAGCGGTTCTACTAGTACCGTTGTTGAGTGAAAGAGGGTGCAGGACGGTGGAAAGAAAAGAATTTGGAATGTCTTGAGTCAAATACGTCAAGAGAACGTTTTTACGCAACCAAGCAAAATCAACGTTGCGTTTGCGTTACGCATTATCTAGTTCCAAATTTGGGATTGGGATAGGAAAGAAACAATGAATGAATGCAATATGCAATGGGAGCAACTTTCGGTAATTTGTAATTAAATTAAGTATGGTTTAGCCTTTCTTATAATGGGCTATGAATAAAACAAAGTTGCTAGATTGGATTAGAGCCAACAAATCAAAGTGCAATATGCAGTGATGACTAGATTAGATCTCACAGTGCCCCGATTTTTAATTTACTGTGCTAACTTAACCGTCAATCTAGCTGTAAGAGTGGCATGAGATGTCAAAACTAAACTAGGTAATTATTATGGTCAAAACCGAATCTAGAGGCAAACATAAGTACGATATCTTAATTAAAAGTTTGAGTTATGTAACTAAACAGAGTTCTGCAGTTTTAAGTGTAGATTTGGGTAACTTTTCAGACTTTAATACATGTTGATTTACACATATTATCGACAGGGTGGATCTTAACTATCAGTAAATGTTTCTTGACAATTTTAACAATATGTAATGGCAAATATTTGCATCTTTCCTTCAGTTACGTAAATCAAGACCGGGTGTGATGTTGGTGGAGTAGTGAATCGTTAGCCTTCTAATCACTAATCAGTATCAGCAGTCAAAGCAGGGCATAGATAGGCTCATCATAGTCGTAGTCGTATTTCTTATCGAATGCAACTTGGCACACGATCCACAAAGACCCTGGGTCGGATGCTGCAACCTTTAATGTACGAAGTTGTCTTGGACTTGTTAGTCGGAATCTTGCTATAACTTCCTTGTCCTCCATCGAAGTCAATTACTGAGTTGTTGTTGGAGGTCATGTAGGAGGGTCTGTTCAGCACAATTTTGGATTCAGCCTCCGACTCTGACCTGTCCTTCGGGTAGGGTTTTGCAATCATGTACTTTTCCTTCCAGTTGGTAATGGGCTCATGATCGAATCCTGGCCAATTCGTGTGGACTTCCTTGAATTTTGGAATGGCAAATGGGCGGTACTCTTCCTCTCCCTTTTTCTGGCCAAGTCGGAATGATGGCGTGGACCGCTGTTGATTGCGATAAAATTAGGAGCGTAATGTTAAACAGTAGGCCAGGCATGGCAATATGGCATGACATGAATGAACTTTGCATAAGATCGCATTGACTTACTTTCTTCGCCCAATTTTTCTTTGGTTGTTGTGACATTTTACCAAAGGCAGCAGTCTTCTTTGGAAGGTCCGCGTCCGAACTGTCATCTGCTTCACTACCGCCGGCATCGGCTTCAGTTTCTGGTGGGGGCCATGGTAAGCTCAGCATGGCTGCGGCAAAAGATGGGCTCATGTTTGGCAATTTAGCCGTGGGAATTTCTTGGATGGATGTAATATGAGTGGTTCTTTCCACATTCTTGGCATATTCCATGTCATTCTCCTGTTCCAAGCCTATGGTGACGGAGGTGTCCCGACGGGATCCAGCAGCGGGTCGTCTAGCAAATGATGGTTTGGGGGAGCTCTTCCCTTTAGAACGATTGTTCATGATTAGATATATTGTAGTACGGGGGCAGAATGTAATAAAAATTGGATGGGAGTAACTCGAAGGTCGGAATGAATGTTTGAATATTTGATGAAAGGGGAAAAACTATTGACT